>PVKN010011373.1:0-21723 GCA_004027915.1 Capromys pilorides | reverse complement strand
AATTTTATTTATTTATTTATTTGTTTGCTTGTTGTGTTTGTTTGTTTCTTTCTTTATTCATTTTGTGGCTGGCTCAGCCTGCCCTGGTGGTGGCGCTGGCGCAGCATGTGGTGCCGGGGATCGAACTGCAGTCCCCGCAGTTGCCTGAGCCCTCCTAAGCAGGCGCTTTAGACCACTGAACCATCTCGCCGGCCCCAAAATCCCACACTCTTGAAGGAATATTCCCCACTTCACTTGCTCCAGTTTTCCTTTCGATCTTTAAAGAAAATGGCCTGAAACTCTTTGGTCCCTTAGCTCCAGCCAGGTCCTTAGCTACTTCTTTCTGGAAAGTTTTGCCCAGTGATTCAGGCCCTATATGCACCTTAGCCGCTAAGAGTCTACAGCTTTCCTGCCTTGGATAAGGTGTAAACACTGAATCTGTGGGAGAAAATGACCACTTACTTGTTTTGAATCCATGGGCACATCACTCCCCTTTCTGAGCCTGAACTTTGTTTTCTTTCCTTCCTTCTTAGCCCTAATACTGAGCGTTGAACCCAGGGCCTCATACATGCTAGGCAAGTACTCTACCACAGGGCTATAACCCCAACCCTCCTTCCTCTCCTCTTCCTCTTCCACCTTCCTGTACACATTCTCTTTCTTCCTCTTCCTTTTTTTTTCTTTTGAGATCAGTCTTACTCAGACTGGCCTCAAACTTGCCATCTTCCTGCCTCAGCCTCCAGAGCAACTGAGATTGCAGGTGTGTGCCACCATGCCCAGCTCAACCTGAATTTTCTTAATGAAGGGTATTAAAATCTCTGTGCTTTTTCTTCATTTCTTGAGATTGGCATGAGCGTTCGTAAAGATATTTTAAAAGACATTTACGAACTATAAAATGCTGTGCATGTTTACAGTTAGTGTCACTCTTATAGAAACAATGACTGTATTCCTGCCTTCTTTCTAAACTACTCCCGTCACTGACCCAGAGCTAAGGAAATCCTACCCATCCAACTGTTGTTGAAGGAGGCTCATTCCCAGGGGATTTGTTCTATTTATAAAGAGGTCACTGGGAGAAAATTAGAGTTTTGCATTAGAACGTACAGCTGAAGAACAAAGCTGTAGTTTACAACACTTGCCCACAAGACATCCTACAACCCAGGGTAATGGTTGTGCTTTCTTCTTCAGACAGATGACAGCAGTGGGGACTTGGACCCAGGGGTCTTGCTGACAGCCCAGACCATCACATCTGAGACCACAAGCAGCACCACCACAACTCAGATTACCAAGGTAACAGAGCAGACAGAGTTTCCAAATTAAGTCTAGAAGCATGCTGAGCTTGTTGCTGTCCCTTGGAAAAGGGACAGGTCCATAATCGAAGGCTTCAAGCCCCATCCCTAATTGAGCCACGTGTCCCAGGTAGCAGGGCCCAGCTCCTCTGCTGAGCGGTAAACCTAGGGAGAGCATCCCTGATACTTAGCAGTCTCATAAAGCCACATGTAGTCATTTTCTTCATTTCAGTTTTTCTGGAGCCATGTGGCTGTGGAGTGAGTGTAAAAGTTCCCTTGGGCTTGGTGCGTGCTTATGATCTCAGGTACTTGGGAGTCTGAGCCAAGAGGATTGTAAATTCAAGGCCAGCCCAGGCAATTTAGTGAGATGTTGTCTCAAAAAAATAAAAAAGACAGGGAATGTAATCGAATGGTAGAGTGATCTTGGGTTCAACACCCACGACCAGAAAAAGAAAAATTCTTTAAAGTCCACTTGTTCTGGAATACAGCTCAGTGGTAGAACACTTGACGAGCCCTGGGTTTGAGTCCTAGTATCAGAGACGGAGACAGAGAGAGGGAGAGAGAGGAGCGAGTCTCAGGGTAGGTATCATTCTTCTTTTGATAAAACCGTGCTATCCAAGCCAAAAATCAGAATTCCGGGCCTGGCAAAGAATTTGTGTGTCATGTCCAAAGTCAAAGCTATAGGGATTATAGTTTAGATGCTAAATATTAGAATTAATAGAATACAGTTTAAAGGCTGGAAACGTAACTGCTTAGCATGACAAGGCCCTGGGTTCAGTTACCAGGATGCAAAACAAAAGAATACAATTTGTAGGAAACAATAGGGACAAAATATCTAAAACCTGACTCTCCTTAGAAAACCAGAGGCGACCATGTTTGGTGCAGCACAAGAGGAAAATACATTATTTTATAGGCAAGAAATTTCAGTTCTTGACCAAACTGTGTCAGTCAACACACAGAGACTGAAAGCCAGTGATTTAATTTGCCTAGAGCTTGGTTTCCTCTTTTGTCATGGAAACCTACCCACCTTCAGGAGATTATTTGAGGATCTTTTGACATGAGTAACATGAAAGTGCTTTAAAATGAAAGATCTCAGTTTTAAGCTGTGTGACACTTTTGTTCATAGTCTCCTGATTCTTTTTTGTCCTGAAAAAATACCCATGAAGAAAGAGAGATACCTGTTTACTTGCTAGATATCTCTAGTGTTTGGGAGGGGGGAAAAAAAAGAATTGTAAGCCAGTAGAGAACTGTGTCTTCATGTTCAGCTTATTGAAGGTGTTAGCAGCCCAGGGGAGCAGGGGGGTGTTTGTTTTGCAAGCCCTGCCAGGTGTGGGGATGGCACTACCAGACTGAAACGTGGAGCTTCAGGCTAATCTGTGCTGTTCGGTTTTGTTTTTCTTTCTTATTCCATTGCTGATCTCATCTGACCACCTCCTTTTGGTGCCAGACTGTAAAAGGTGGCATTTCAGAGACCCGGATTGAAAAGAGAATTGTGATTACAGGAGATGCTGATATTGACCACGATGAGGTAAGAATGCCAGGAGGATTCTGAGCATGGATACAGGAGGGGGCATACAGAGGAAGCCTCTGCCCCCGTCATCTGCAGAAAACTTCTTTGCCTACTTCAGCACTTGAGAAGGAAAACGAATTGTAACCAAAGAGGCAGGTGGGATGGGAGCTGCAGATGGTAAAGCCAGAAATTCAGCAGAACGCAGCTCTGGGTTCAACCTCGAGTGCAAGTGCTGGTTGTTGCTATGTTATAGCCCAGGACCTCCACTCCTTCATCTCAGAACTGTGCATCACAGTGTCCTCCTCTCAGGGTTTTTGTGCCTAGCAAGTGAGATGCAGGATGCAGGGCATGGAACAGGCATACCATGGGCTCCCAGGAAACGGAGCTGTTTTTGCTCCTACACCTGTCCCTACAGCTGTGCTAGATGATATCAAAGCAAGAGGAGGCCTGGTCCCTATCCCACAGCACTGTAGTTGCTGAGAAGACAGCAAGGGAGCTGGCGGGATAATTCACCAGAGACTCGGACCTTGGTTCCTGCTCTAGAGGCAGCCCTAACTTGTGTGACCTTGAGTAAACTGCTTTGCCTCTGATGTCTTTCCTCTTCTAAAAGAGAGTGAGTGTATTGATCTAGATAATTTCTGGGCCTTTCTGGGTGCAAAATTTCTATGTTTTTATGTTAATTAGGTGCTAATTGTGTGCTACAAGCAATTAGCAAATAATAAGGTCAGGATTAATGTTCCTGATTCTCTGCTGGGGAGGTTAGAACAGTAGGCTGCAGAGGAGAGGGGGTGGAAGAGACTGCATGCAGATGCTTCTGGAATCATTGACAGGATTGCTAGAGCAGTAACTCTGTGGCCTTTATGCTGATGTGCTGAATGTCTTTAAAAAAAGAAAACTGATCTGCAGTGCTGGCAGTTCCCTTGGTAGCAGGGCTGAGGCTTCAGACAGAAAATCCTGGGTCCAGAGTCCCAGAAACAAGGTACAGAGACCGAGGGGGTGGAGTACCCAGTCCATTTGCTCAGTGCAGTGCACCTTGCTGCGTTACCAGCCTGAGTGTGGGTGCGCTTGGGCCCCTGCTTTGTACTCAGTCTGCACTAAAAGCGTTTGAGGAAGGTGTACTTAGTAGTGAGACAGAACTGGGCTAGATCCTAACTCTGGCCTGCAGTGTGCACCCCTTAAGCATTCATATTACTTCTGAGCTCTCATTTGACCATCTGTAAAATAAAGATCATCAGTAGGGTGTGGTATGTTCACCTGTAATTTCAGCAAGGATCTCAAAAAAACAAAATGGGAGATGGAGGAAAAAAGGAAAGATCATCAAAGGTTTCTTCTCAGGTTTTATAACAAAGGAACAAGCAACTTGGTAACTACTTTGTTTGGTTTTGATTTTTTGAGACAGAGTCTCACTGTGTAACCCAGGCTGGCCTTGAACTCACAGCAATCCTCCTGCCTCAGCTTCCCATAGCACTAGGATTATAGATGTGCACCACCTCACGATCTGATAGCTCTGAGGGGCATTCCAGGGCCCTCCAGCTGAGGGACGCACAGAAAGGTATTCTCTGCAGGGAGAGAGGCTGCTGAGGAAAGTAGTGTGGTGCAGGCTTCCATCCAGGTGGGACAGCAGAGTCACATCAATGGAGGGCTTGGGCTGCACCAGAAATGTGAGCAGATGGGTTAGGAAAATAGGATCAGGGAGGACGCGCAGGGCTCTGGCCAGGTGGCAGGTCCACAGATGCCCTTTGTGGAACCAAGAGACTCGAGGAGAGTTTCCCTGATCCCTGTCCCTCCTAGAGATTCGTGAGCAGGGTGAGCAGTCAACCAGCCAGTTCCAGCCCAAGTCTGTTGATGGGGCAGAGCTCAGAGGCTGGCAGCCAGAAGAGCGGCGTCACTGCCCTCCTCCGGCTTTTCCTGTGCTCTCAGCTTTTCTACAGCCCAACTCTTCCAGCAGCTCAGATGGGATCCTCCGAAATGAAAAGTCAGTGTGGGGGCCGGCAAGATAGTTCAGTGGTCTAAAGCGCCTGCTTAGGAAAGCTCAGGCAATTGCAGGGACTGAGGTTCGTTCCCCGGCACCACATGCTGCGCCAGCCCCACCACCAGGGCAGGCTGAGCCAGCCATAAAATAAGTAAATAAAGAAACAAGTAAATAAAATAAAAAATGTAAAAAGAGAAAAGAAAAGTCAGTGTGGTAAAGAGCAATAGATTTGAGTTAAAATCCCAGTTATATTGTTTACTGGCTATGAAACCATAAACACTTTATTAAACCTTCAGGGATTTTGACACAAATATAAAATGGAAATAATGATACTGCCCTAGTTGACTTAGGCGTTCCAAGATTAAGTGATAAGTGATGTTCATGAGCCAGGCTTGGCCAAGTCATAGGTCTTCCTTCCTTCTACTTTGACAGAAGATATCTCTTCCTCTTTGAGACAAGATCTCATTATGTGGCTCAGGCTGGCAACAAACTTGAGATGACCCTCTTGCCCAGTGCTAGGACTGCAGGTGTGCTCTGCTCCGCGCAGCTCATCTCTTCCTTTTCGTGGCACACTTCTTTACCTTCCTCTCTTTTCCTGAACTTGCTGCTTACCTGTGTCGAGCACAGATTGTGTCCCGCACCTTTGGGTGTCTGCAGCTATCATCCTGAAGCCCCTCTGGCTCCGTGACAGGACAGCTTTGGCCTTCCCTGTCTTCTTTGCCTGGGGCCTCCCTCTGCAGGAGGAAGAGACAAAGTAGGCTACCATCATAAGAGGTAATGGCGCAACTCTGGCCTTCCTTCACCTTCCAGGCTGCTTTTGGTCTGATAGCTTTCTGCTTGTCTTTCACAGGTCCTTGTGCAAGCCATCAAGGAGGCAAAGGAGCAGCACCCAGACATGTCAGTGACCAAGGTGGTCGTCCATCAGGAGACTGAGATCTCTGAGGAATGAGCTCAGGTAGGGGGTGTTCTGGCTTGGGCTGAGGACCCCATTGTGCCAGCCTGAGAGCACTCTGGTGGGGACTGTGGACACCCATCGGGCCCATCACCCCAGAGAGATGTTCACACTGGTATGTGATAAAGTGCAAGTAGAGAAAATGATGAAGTAGTATTTGGCTCCAACCAAAACAGCAGGTCATTTGTGTCCTGCTCTTAGCGGTGCCAACAGTACTGGGTAGAATGGCCCCCAAACTCACATGTAAAATCCCACTCACTGCCTAACACTGGTTTGCCCTTTACTATCCCCTGCTTCTGCTGACTGGGTCACAGGTATGTCTAAACCTGCACCTGGGAGGGAAAGAGGAGAATGAAACTGGAAAGAGCTAGGCCACACCCCGCAGGTGGAAGCGCACCACTCATGTCCTAATTGTCATTTATGGCCACTTGGTGGTGGTCCTGGGAAACTGGATCTTTTGCAGAGTTTTAAAATGTGCTTCTTTCTTTCCTCTAGGAACTACCCTACCCTCACCTCCCTGCCCTTCTCCCATCCAAGAGAAACCAGCAAAATGATTGGGGAGCCAACCTGCAATAGTCAGACTTTAGACTTGCAAGTTATCCTAAACCACCAGAAAATTAATTTCTTTTTCTATTTGGAATTTATAATGAGAATCTTCTAGATACCACTCATCCTTTTGAAGATCTTTTTCTATATTGTGATACCTGAAGTCGTTCAGCTTTTCACTCTGTGGACTGTTTTTTAAGAGTTCTTGGCTTTTTATGGGGTAGTTTGTAACCCCTGCAACTACCCTCTCCCTACATATTTCCAACCCAGATACAGAAAGAATCCACAGAATTCCACAGGATCCTCCAGAGACCCTGTTCCCTGGGTTGGAAGCCAAAGCCAGCGCCATGGGACATCCCACTTCTCCCCCAGTTGTATACTCTGGGATGACAACAGAAACTTCATGACCCAGCTTTCTCAGAACCAATGATGTGATTTTGCCAGAATGCCAGGCAGGGTGACTGCCATGATCCACAGCTCTCAGAAAAATGCCCCATCCCTTCGGCAGGCTGTTTTTGGTGACGTGGACACCTCTCCTGAGAGTGTAGTATTGCTGTACCCCCTCTCCACCTGCTCTTTCAGTTTTGGAGCTTCTTTAGGTCAGAAGTTGCTTCAGATATATCTGATACTGTGAATGTTTGAACATATTTGTGGCCTTTATGTCCCCCTTTCCCTTTGTACCTCATAAGAAACAGTGACTCTGCCAGGCTCCCCCAGGCTCCCATCTCAGGAGACCAGAACTCATGGAAAAATAAGCACTTTTGGCCAGAAGTTCTAATGGAACATTTTAGTGGTGGTTTGGGGAAGTTAATGAGATTTTAAATATAAGGTCTTCTAGTTCTGGGAGCGTGTGCTTCACAGAGGGGAATGTAATTTACCTCAGTCCTGCTAAAGAGTATGTCCAAGTGGTCATGCCTCTTTCTCTTCCGGTGTGATAATAATGGACAAGAGATCATATTATTTGACCTTTCTTTTTCTGCCAGGCAACTGCCTGAGGACACCCTTCTGGACCGAGAGAATCACAGGTTTAGGAGCCACCTCTCCCACGGGACGCCACACAAAGGCCTTTGCTCGTTCCCACTTACCGCCCTAGGTCTGCTGGGTTCTCTAGGCTTGATTTTGCAGTGGGTTTTGGATTTTTTTTTTTGTTTTTTTTTTTTTTTTGTCTTGGTTGTGAAAATGAGGCCTAATGTCCCCAATTCCTGGTAGGGATTTGGAGGCAAGTTTTATTCAGTAGGGCTTTTCTAATCTTCCGACTTGCTTCCTACAATAGATCTGCCTGGAAGCATCTTAAAATCCTAATTCTAGGCCAGAAGTGAACTTCATGAGATTAGACAGTGGCTCACTGACAGTGATTGCTGGAGGCTGAAAGGCAGTGAGCATGAGAGAAGTCGAAAAGCCAGCAGCGCAGTGTCTCTCGTAGCTGAGCCTTTAGACAAAATCAGCTGGTCTGAACTGATTTCGAGAGAGTGCATTTTCCTTTCTGAGTTCATCTGATACTATTAGCCAGGGAGCCCTCTCTCTGGAGGAACAAAAGAGCACCAGTGGGATCCGCCACAGATTTGCAGCAGAAAGCAGGTTGTCTGTCTGTCTTGGGGACAAACTTGCCAGCTATGGCCCCAGGTGAGCACTGTGCTGGTAGCAGGGGCAGAAGTTAAAGCTAGGTCCCATCCACAAGCACCTAGTGGAGCTTGCTTCTCAAGGCCAGCTGTCCTGCTGAGCTGCAGGGCTCACAAAGCTGAACCTTGGACTGAAGGAGGAATGGAAGAGGGCATACCATGTCTGCCTTGGCCCTGAGAACTCTGTGCTGCTGGATCTGAGTCGCAGCTCTCATGGCACAGCACAAGACCCCAGACCAGGAGGCATAAGCCTTCCTCAGCTCTGCCACCGGCTTACTCCCCTCCACCTCCTTTGCCTGTAAACTGGACCAGAATTCTAATTTCCTTCCAAGCCTCTTCCCCCTTCCCTTCTCTCTGGCAGCAGACCCTGTGATTTGGCAATTGTTTTGATTTCTTTCTTTCTGCAGTTGTGTGTGTGAAGAAAAACAGACTCTGTCCAGGTAGAATTGGTGAAGGTGGGGAGGACAGTTACACTTTGAGGGTCAGGGACTTGGTCACAATTTTCCTAAAATGACTCACACACCACAGTAACAACTCTCACTGCAATTTTATTTTTACTTTAGAAATAAAAATTTCCTTCAAACCATGTGAGATCTTTGCCACCCACCCACAGAGTAAGACCTACATTCGTAAGCCAAGGGCTCCAGGAGCCTAACTGCAGGGACCCACCAGGTACCTTCACTGCATTTCCCCCAGGCCACACTGTATTCTGGGGGCTGAGGAGCAGTGGGGGTGAGGAGCCCACCATCGCCTTGGGAAACAGCCAGAGTTACAGCCTCTTGGTACTCACAGGAAATCTCTGCGAGGATCTGTCGGCCCCTGGCTGCTCTTTTTACAAATCTCTCAAATGTATTTTGGTGACAAAAATGAAGGACTTTGTAAATTTTTTAAAAAATTATGAAATCACACAAAGTAGTTGTTTACATCTCTTGACAAAATGGGAACGATAGCAGCAGAATCAAATCGGAAAAATCTTTAGATTAAATAGGCAATAACTAGGTCTGCTGTTTTGGCCTTCTGTAGTAAGAAAGTGGTTGTAGTGTTTAGATATGCATTTGGTCTTGGCTTCTTGTACTGCATTTTCCAATAAACTAAAAAAAAAAAAAGTCTGAGGATTGTATTCACTTCTCTTCTACCAGCAACTTAGGGAAAATTAAACTCGGGTGGGAGAAACCTAGACAGCTATTTTCCCAAATAAGCTACCCTTACTGGCCAAAATGCAGCTTCACTGTGGTAGAAAAGGATGTCTGAGAGCCGGGGGTAGATTCTGCAGCCCAGGCCATGACGAAGTGTGGGGAAGGGGACCTTCTCAGACCTGTCTGGGGAGGGGGCCAGACTTATTTCGAAGGTGCTGGCAGTAGTTATCCCTAGGGGGATGTATTCCACAGGGACAGGGAGGAAGGGCGTGAGACTGGGAGCTCAAGGCCATGTCCTCGTCCCAGATGGCAGAGGAGGGGCTCAACTCCACGCCCACACCCGTCTCAGAGGGCCACGTGCCACCACCAGTGCCACCTCGGACAAAGCCTGAAGTATCCCAACCTACCTTCCAAGTATAAAGAGATCGCTGCCTACCGCTTTGGGTTTGCCAACACACCGGGTTCACCTTCCAGTCACCTTGGCCCGGGCCTCCAGCCCCCTCAGGTGCCTGTCCAGGGCTAAGGCACATATGGAGGCTGAAAAAACTCCTGAGACCAATTCACGTCGATCTCCACACTCCACATCATGGAGCACCAGTACAGCTGGCTTCTCCCGGGGATGTGACCGGAGCAGCGAGCAGACATTAGGACTTCTGGTCCTCTGCTCCTCTTAACCATGGTCCACTGTGTAGCCTCTTAGGTTCCCTTCTGCTCAGACCCTGGCCCCCGAGTTCCCCCTTCCCCCTAGTTTGGCATACCCGCCCAGATTGAGGCGGTCCAGTCGTGGCCAGCTGCGGTGAGCACAGTCCCGAGCCGCTGGGGCCCCCAGGAGAAGCTCCCCAAGACCCAGGTCCAGAGACTTGGAATGTTCAATGTAGGAGCCAGAGGGCTGAACTGTGATGATCACGTGGCCAGTCTGGGTTCGTGCCCCCCAGGGTGGGGCCAGCCCTGGGCCCTTCAGTGGATAGCTGTTGAGCAGCGTAGGTAATCCCAGGCGAGGATTAGCAGGCTCTGAACGCAAACTCCGCACCGATGGCACAGGCGAGGTGCCCCGACGCGGGGACAGGTCCCAACTGTCTGGCTCTGCACAGCCTATGGCTCGGGGAGTCCTGGGTCCCGGGCTGGGAAAGAGGGCACAGTCCCAGCCGGGGCCGTCGGGGGGCCGCAGAGCCTGAGCCCGCAGCACCCCCTGGCGGAGACGTCGCGTCTCTAGGTCTCGGTTCTCATACAGGAGCGTGTTGGCGCAGATGAACACGAACAGGCCGACGCCCATGATGACCGGCCCCAGCAGCCGCAGCCGCTCGTGTGGGCCATGGCCCCGGCCCGCACCGCGACCCTCGCGGCGCAGCTCGCCGACGGGCGGCGAGCTGGCATTGGCAGCCCTTGGCGCTGGCGCTCCAGCGCGATGCGGCCAGTAGCCGGCCACTGCGATGCCCATACCCACCAGTACCACGAGCGCCCCCAGCGCCGCGAACGCCCCCGACGGCGAGCGCAGCCGCAGCCGCGCCCGCACCCGCAGAGGCTCGGGCGGGGAGCGCGGACGCCGGCGGCGGCCCAGGCGGCGGCCCAGGCGTGAGACGCGGCCCTCGGGGCTCCTCCGCGCCTCCCCGCAGTCTCCAGGGTTTCCGGCCGTCATCTTGCTGTCGTCTGGGCGCTCTGCGGAGAGAAGTCAGGAGGCGGGCACTGAACCGACGGGCGGAGGCTCTGGGCGCCGGGGCGCTCGGGCTCCAGAGCCGGGAGGCAAGCGCGGGCCGCCCAGCCTTGGCCGCTTGGAGATCCCTGGCGGCCACCCCCGGATTTTCCTGGGCTGAGGGAGGGAGCCGCCCCCGCTCGGGTTTTCCGCAGCGGAGCTCCGAGCCAGGGACGCGCGGCAGACGCCGGGGTTGGCCCCTTCAGCGGAGAGGAGGAAGGGGGCTGCAGGCCGCTCGCTCCCTGGCGCTTCCCGAGCTGTGGAGCCCGGCAGCCCGCGCCCTCTCCGCCTGTCCGCGGTCCCGGGACTCAGGAAGCGACCACCAGGCAGCGCGCTCCGGGTAAGTAGCGCCGGGCCCGCCCCACCCCCGCACGTGGCCGCACCGCACTCGCCGGGGAGGGGCGCTCCGGCCGCCAGGTCCGCGGGGGTCGCTGCGCGCTCCCTACCCTGCGATCCACGTACCGCAGCGCGGAAAGGAGGGGGCGCCACTGACTCCCGCTCTCCTTCCTGCCCCCTCCTTCCAGACTTCCTCAGTCAGCGCCCAGGCTGCAGCAGGAGAGATTCGAGCTAGACTGCGAGAAGAGCGCCCTGACCGGGCCAGCCAGTCAGAGGACGGGAGGCGGCGACAGACTTTGTCCAGGATTTTTCTCAACTCGGCCAGAAGAGGCCTCCCCCTCCCCCAGCGGCCCAACCGGAGCCAGGGGGCTGCGGTGCTGGGCGCGGGGCCTCGCGGATGACTCCCCGCTCGGCTCTCCCGTCGGCCCAGGCAAGGCTGCTCCTAGGTTGCAGCGTTTCCAATTCGGGCTCCTCGGGATGAATCATCCCTTTCGCGCCGCCTGGCCTCCTTTCCGGCCTCCTCCGCCTGAGGCCTCGGTGGACCCCGTCCCGGACCGGAGCTTCACCGCCTCCGAAGCTCGGGGTCCAGGTCTGCACTGCTGACACCCCTCGAGGCTGCTTGTTGCGTCCAGTCACGGCCCGAGCACTGGACCTGGGACTGGGCAGGAGCAGCTGGGCCGTGCGTGGCGTGGCCCCCACGAAGTCCTTGTCCCTGCGCCCCCAGCCTGGTTTCTGCACAGCTGCAGCGCGGGGAGCTCTAGCCAGGCCTTGGGGCGGAGGCCCCAGCACCGTGCCGGCGCCGCTGCAGCACCCGAAGCGCAGGCGGGACGGACCCGGCCTCCGACCGCAGCGCCGAAGCCTGGGGCCTAGCGGGGCGATTGTCCAAAGTTGGGGTTCACAGATAGAAACCGAGGCCCACCGCCGCTGGGTCCACCGCCGCAGGAGTCCTGGGCCCTCGGTGCTTCTGGGCGCAGCCTCGGGTGCGTCCCAAGAGCAGACAAGCCCTGATCCCTTTGTCACCGAACGTGAGCCTGTTACCAGCCGGAAACCAGAGGCGAGACCATCCCGCCTTGAGCCACAGCTGGCGCCCAGCCCCTACTCGCGAAAGACCACCCTCCTTCCGCAGCCGGTTCCTAAGAAGCGACAGCATGCAAAGCGGAGACAGGCTACATGTTCCGAGGCCTCAAGACTCTGGGGGGCGTGGGGGCGACGCTGGGGACCCTAGGGAGGCAGGCATTTGGAAGGACACAGCCTGCTGGACCTAGGAAGTTGCTCGGGCGGAGCCCGGTGTACTCCTGGGTCCCGCATAACCCACGTCCACACTCCGACCCCGGGAAAAAGGACGACCCAGACCCTCAGAAAGGAGGTGCCAAACGAAAAGTTAGAGAAAGTGGGTGGCGAACCCGAGGCCACTAGTTCAGCTCACCTAGCGCCACCGCGCCCGGACGGGTCGGGCTCCAAACTCCGCTCCGCTGTTCCCTGTGCGGTCCGTGTCTCCGCGAGCCCCGCCCCGGCCCCGCCCCGGCCCGCCCCGGAGCCCCTGGGACCCCGCAGCAGCGCAGCACAGGGCGAGAAAGAGCAGCTCACGTCCTCTGGCCGCAGGTGAGCGTGCGCGCATCCCGCCCCCCGCGCGCCCCAACTCCTGGCCTATAAGGCGCCTCCTGCCTGCGCGGGAAACAGGCACAGGGCCCGCGCCCTCGCCTCTGCGAGCATCCTTTCCGCCCCGCGCGACCCAGCCCTGTCCCGGGACCCCCAGCCCCGCGCTGGTGGAACCTCGCCGCCGAAACCCCCCGAAGGCTGGCCACACCGTCTGGCCCGTCCTCAGGGGCTCCCAGGCGAGAGCCGGGCCTCAAGAGCAACGCCCCCCCCCCGACCGCTGGGGGCGAAGCGCGGCACCCCGGACCCTGGACGAGCAGCATCCGCCGGCGAGGACGCGGGACGGCCAGGCGCTCGGAGTCCGGACGGTGGATCAAGGCGGTGTTCGCGAGGTCCCTCTCGCCCCACGAGGAGGAAGCGGCGACCCCGCGACGGCCCGACGGGAGGTGGCCTCGGGCTCAGTAGAAGGAATGCAGAGGGGCCGGGCCGGGCGGGCGGCCAGTTTCCATGATGCTGGGGGCGGGCTCGCCGAGGGTCGCGGGCGGGCGTCCAGGCTGCGCGGCGGCCGGGCCCCTGGGGAGAATTTCCAGCCTGGGATTGATTATGCCGCCCCTCCCCCCGCGGGCCCGGGGACCCGGGACGGGGGAGGGGCGGTAATGAAGTCCGGCTGGCGAGGGGTGGGGAGCGAGGAAGCGGAACCGGCTCGGAGCCGCTCGACCCAGAAGCCCTGAGAGCCGGGTCCCCTGGGGAGCGACCCAGGCCGACCCCCACCCCGAGGATCGTGAGGAGGCGCAGGGTGTCCCGGCTTCCCCGTTGGGATGGAGCTTCGAAGAACTACCTCTGTCTCCCTCTCTGCTTTCCAAGACCCCTGCTCGTCGCCTCCACCTCACCGTCCCCGCGTGCAACCTCCTGACTCCCTGTGCCCTGAACGTGCGCCTGTCGCGGTCAGGCTAACTGCTCTTTCTGGGGACCAACACCAGACTGTCCTTACTATTCCCCTTGCTCTTGGACCTGACCTGTGGCCCCTCACACCTGCTTGCCTTTCCTCCCACCCTGTCCCCACTTCCCTGGGCGTAGGGTAGGGGCCCCTCCTACCTGGGCTCGCAAGCCCACCTTCAGGTTGAAACACTGACCCCCTCCCCCGGCCTCTTCCACACCCACCCATCCCGTGAAGAAACCCACTGACCATCGCAGGTCACTGGAGTCCCTGGACTCTTCCTCTCCCTCCTCCACTCCATCTACCCCCAGCGCTGCCCAGTACCCTTTAAAATCCCTACTTGTGTCCACAAACCGGCCCCGGGCCCCCACGCCCTATCCTCCCCTATCCTCCTGCGTGGCTGAACTCGTTTCTGTCCTGAGATGCTCTGTCCTCTGGGGGTCAGCATGTTTCTGGCGCTCACTACCCCCCCCCCCCCGTGTTCTCCTTCCTGGGTTCCTTCCTTTTTTTCTCTTTCCTTCCTTCTTTCCTTTCTTTCTTCCTTTTTTGTCTGAACCCAGAGCCTTCATTCACACTGAGGCTATATCCCTAGCTTTAAATGTTACATTCTAAGATGGGAGTCTGGCCTTGGGAATATAGCTCACCAACATAAGCACCTGACTGGCAAGCCCAAGGTCCTGAGTTTGATCCCAGGTACCAACAACAACAAAAAGATGAGGCCTTCCGTCATGGCCCAGGCTGTCCCCATATTTGCGATGCTCTTGCTGCAGCCTCTGGGAGTGTTGGGACCACAGACAACTTGCTCCACCACCTATCCTCCTGGTCATCATCTTGCCACCTTCTACTGCTCCCTTGTGCTCCAGATCTTCTCCCACCCCGAGCCCCTCTCTGTCCCTGCACCATAGGCCCTTGTGCCCCAGGAGCATCCGCAGGGATGCTCAGGCCACTGGAATTGCTTGGGAATTGAGCCTCTTTCCTGCCCAGGTCTCCACAGCCTGAGTTCTGAAGCTCAGGGCTGGGTCTGTCTTGCACATCCTGGGCCCTCAGTGTTGGGACTGTGTGCAAGTTCTGCACACACACACACACACACACACACACACACACACACACACACACACCTCTTCCTTTTCTTCACTTTTGAGCCCTGGCCCAGACACCAGGCAGAAAAGACTCAGCCCTCTAAGTCTCAATTTCCCCATCCCAAGTGGAGAATAATACCTTCTGGTGTTTTTTGAAGGTTAAATAAGAGTGCAGGTGCTCAGCACCGACCAGTAAACGGCTTCGCCCTGCCTGACCATAGGGCTTCAGATGCCGACGCAGTCAGTGTACGGGCCTGTCCTGGAGAGCTCCCCAGATGTGTCTGGGCCCTGGGAAGAATGAGCTACTGTCTCCAGTGTGCTATGAAGCCCAGGAAGAGAAAGAGAGGGAGCCTGGGGAAAGCTGGGGTGTTCCAGGAAATGACACCTTTGTGGAAGACCGGACAAGTCCCAGCTCCAGCAGTAGCTGGTGGGCAGAGGAATAGCAGCAGGTGTGTCACTGTCTCAGTGAACTACCAGGCCCTTGTGCACGTTCCAAAGTGTGTGAGGCACGCTGTGAGCAGGGCGCATTTCCTCGCGCGTTGCTGGTGTGGGCAGGAGGCTCTGGAGGGCTGGGCTTGCAGAGGGCAAGCATGGAGCTGCCAAGAGCCAGGTGCTAACAGCTCCCTCTACACCAGTTTCCTCCTCTACAAAATGGGGCCCCTGAGCCCAGAAGGTAGCATCCTCACCGTGCTAGGATTTTTCTGTCCTCCAGATGTGACTGCCCATCAGTTTTTCACCTTTAAAACATTAGATCAAGGCAGTGACTATCTCTTTAGCTACCTCCTCTGGGCTATTGAAGACCAGAGAGAGCACAGCCCTGGGCCCCATCCAGATGTTTCAGGAGACTGAAGAAATAGACGCATCCCCCCAAAGCCAAGGAAGCTGCTGCTGGTAACTGGGGACAGTCCTGCCTGTGAGTGGTGGCCTCACCTCTTCTAACCCCATTTCCTCATCAGATATATGCCAGCTTCAAGGGGAACCAAGAGCTCGCAAAGCCCTGCAGAAAACCTTAGCTGGTGTTATTATTTTATTATTTCTACTGCAATTCGCTTAGCTTGGAAGCTCTTCTCTGTATTCCTAAAACAAACAAACAAACCGGCTGAGCATTCCAGGTACATTAGGGACATTTCCTGGTCCAGTTAACTGGGAAGTAGAGGGAGATGAGAGGGTTGGGAATCACCAGAATGAGGACCGGAAACACAGACTCTCGGGGAGTCTGTGGGGCTGAAAGCTCCCTGTAAGTGGCTACCAGCAGCAGGTTGGACCTTGGCAGCTGAGTGAGCCGCTGGCAGCTGGGAGAACGGCTGCGGCCCGGAAATGTGGCCACAGACACGCCTGCCACCCACAACTCGACCACAACTTGTGGATTTCACAGGGGCTGAGGCTGAAGGGCCCTGTGAAGATCCGCCTCTCTCTCTCCCTCTATGAGAGCTTGGGGCAGGAAACTCAGGGCCGGAAAAACTTCCACAGAAAGTGCGTTTCCCCTCCGTTTAAATCAGGCAGATGGCGCTGCTGTGCAGAGAGGCAGCCTGGGAGGGGCGCGGCCGCAGTCAACCCACAGGAAGTCGGGGTGTGCTAGGCACGGTGGCACACACCTGTGATCCCAGCTCCTCAGTACGCTGATGACAGCCCGGGTAATTTAGTGAGACCCCCGTCTCAAAAATTCTAAAAGGGTTGAGGAGGTAGCTCAGCGGTAGGGCACTGGCCCAGCATGCACCAGACCCCAGGGTCCATTTCCAATACTACAAAGAAAACGTGCATTTGCTGTGAACCATGTGGCAGGAGTCGTTTGTTACTGCAGCGTAACCCACGGAGAGCTGACTAATACACCGGCAGTTGTAAGGCTTGTAACTAGCAGCTAATCTTGGGTTATTTCATTTAGGTACAAAGCACAAGGTCCCCTGGCTGAGATTGCCAGAGCAAAATTTATGAGCAGTGATGTTCAGAGGCAATATGAAAGTATTTCTCTTTTCTCTTACAGCTGCTTGGGGAGCCCCCACCTCAGTCTTGTCGCTGTGCATCCCCAGGTGGGTGGCGCTCACTTTGCCTTTGTGGGTACAGTAGAGGGCCATGTGCAGACCAACCTGCAGAACGGGGAACCAGCCAGGACTCGCGCAGAGTGCGCCTACCCCAAGCCGCGGGGAGAGGCTCCAGGGAGACAGCCAGGACTGTCTGCCACAGACGGACGTCACGGCGTGTGGCACCTCCACTTGGTGACAAGTCATACTGCTGATACACAGGGAGCTGTCACCGGGGAGGAAAAGCGGAGACTCGACCCCTCCCCGGGATTCCAGATGAGGAATTCCTGGCTCTAGGGAGCAGCTCTCTGCCTGGGCACCGAGGGCTGGAGTTGGGGCTGGGACCCGCTGGCCAGGGACGCGTGGGGGAGACGACCGCCCGGATCGCTGCCCTGCGGACCCCAGGTCCCGGGCCAGTCTCGCTCCCCACCGTTACCCACCCCTCCCCAGCGATCTTGGCTCCCACAGGTGCCCGGGACTCCTGGGACGAACTTCCTTGCAAACGGTCGTCGGCTTCCAAGGAGAATGGAGCGGGAGAAGAAGAACACAAGACCAGCCACTCCGCAGGGACCAGGTCTTAACGAGCGAGCGGGATGGGGAGCGGGAGGGGCGCGGACAGAAGCACCCTGCTAAGTCCAGCTTCCTCGCTCCTCTCCCGTTAGCCAGATCCGCGATATGCTCTTGCGGCCAGTGGGGGCAGCACTACCTCATCGCGGCCCCGCTGCAGGGGAAACTGAGTCTGGGAGACACTAAACCATTCAGTAGGCGATAGCGCCATTTCTAGCTCGGGACTGCGTGAGCCCGGGCCCACACACTGCAGTATCAGCCACCCTGCCGTCGCCGACACTCTGGGGCTCGCCGACTTGGGCCTCCGCCCCGTGGGGGTGCTCCCTGTCGACAGCACAGGTGGTGCCCTTTGAGGCCTGTGTTTGCCCTCCGTGGAGCGCACCAGGTCCTGGGTACGCTGCCAAGGGGCGGGAACGCCCAGGAGTGGGAACCGCCCAGCCCAAGCTACCGTCGCGGGCCTAGGCTGGCCCTGGAGGAGCGGCAGGTCCTGAGCGCGCGTCTGCTTCCAGGGACAGGGAGGTGACCCCCACCCGACAGACGTCGGCCAGGGCTGGCTGAGTTCAAAGCCCGCGCCACGTGAACCTAGGAAGTAAAGGCGTGAATTTATCCATTCTGCAGATGAGGAAACTGTGACTCAGAGTGTACATAACTGGGCCGACAAGAAGGTAGAGACCGCCGCTCTGTTCCTAGAATCTCTCCTGTCCGCATCCATCACATGCAATCGCCGTCCTTCTTCGGGAGCCTGGAGAGCGCAACTCCATCCGCCTTTTCCTGGTACTTTCAGGAACCGCGAGGCCGCTCTGAGGTCACAGGAGAAGCGCGAGCTGGGAGGAAGGGAGCGAGTGTGCCCGCAGGACCGCTGGGCCTTGAAGACGCTCCTGCGAGGGGCGAGCACCTGCAGGCCTTAAGGTACCGACTCCTCTGGGCGCCATGACGGTTTCAGTCTGGCCGAGACACCAGTGGTGATACCCTAGAGGCGTTTCCAGCTTCTCAGCTCATTCCTCTTGCCAAAAGATGCCTGAGAGAAAAGACCTGAAATGAATGAGAGCTCGCTGAAAGAATCCACAGGCAGCTGAGCGCGAGGCTGGCGGGGATGGCACAGCATGTGGTGCCAGGAGTCAAACCACCGCAGTCCCCTGCGCCTTCCTAAGTTTGCCTAAGCAGGCGCTTTAGACCGCTGAGCTATCTTGCCGGCCCTCACAGTCAGCTTTGATGGTAGCTGAAAGGATTTTTTGCCTCCTTGCAGAGACTGAAACTCACGGTGGCGCAAGGGGGAGCTGCTAGGTGGACTCTGGGGTTTTCCAGCCTGCTGTGCTGGGCTGGGGAGACTGCCCGGGCCCTGCTGTTAGAAGTAAGGCCAACGTAAACACCTTTGTACGAAAGCGCTTGTCTCTGAGTTGTTGTCTCACCATGAATGCCCAGCAGTGGTGCCCTGGCCAGCTCCTGCCACGTAATGCTCTGGAGCCTGGGTTCCATTGAGGTGCCAGGGTTATGCCTCACTGTGCGTGCCGCTCTTCTAATTTGTATTTCTTTAGGAAAATCCCAGGGTTCATTAATAGGCTGAGAAGCTACCGGTTGCTTGGGAAGTGTGAATTAAGGATATATATTTTATCTTAGAGAATAAAAAGGAATTTCTGAGCCAGACATGGTGGCATATGGATGTAAACCCAGCACTTGGAAGGCTGAGGCTGGAGGATCCCCCTAAGAGTTCCAGGCCAGCATGGGCTACATATTGAGTTCAAGGCCACTCGGAACTCCGTAGCAAGGCCCTGTCTAAGAAGTAAACAAGGGGCTGGGGAGATAGCTCAGTGGCTTAAGTACCTGCCTGGCAAGTGTAAGGTCCAGAGTTTGATCCCCAGTACTGCAAAAATAAAGAACAAACAAGGGCTGGGGATATAGCTCAGTGGCACAGCCCCTGCCTGGCAGGCACAAGGCTCTGAGTTTGATTCCCAGTACCAAAAACATAGTTATCCTTTCTCTCTTCAGTTCAGAGTGTTTCTGCCTTCCTCTCCTCTGTATTTCTGTATTTGTTCCCCTACTTTAGATGCTATTAATTTTTTCTTCAGGGATTATTTATGTTCTGTTTTGCTGCATACATTTCTGCAATTGTTTTTCCACTTCAGATTCTATTAATTCACGCATTTCTTTTTTTACTTCAGATGTTATCTCTGATCTGAGTTGCTCTATATGTTTCTGTAGTTGTCTGTCTACCTCAGATTCAGAGTTTTTGGCTGCATGATTCCCATTTTCTTCCATGGTATCATCTCCTGTATTTGATTTGGGTGGGCTTGGGCCCTGCAACTGCATCTTGCTCCTTGTCGTTATCACTTTGTATGGCGGTGAGCTCTGTACTTTGGTGAAGTTATGCTGTTAACACCTATGGGAGTTTGCTCTGGATCCACCAAGCTTGTTCCTCTCCAGTGGTGCTTGACTGCGAGTTGCAGCTCCGGCTGCTGGCTGCTGTGAGGCCCTGTGGGTCTGGACTGTGGGTGGAATCAGAACTCTGGAGTTGAGTCTGAGGATAGAGGCAGGCAGAGGGTCCTTACCAGATAGGCTCAGGCAGGCCGGCAGGTGCGCGGGTCAGACTGAACGATGGATGGGCTCCGGAATGGGGCTCAGGCGGGAAGGGCCAGAAGCTGGACGCAGGCCATGGGTCCCCGCTGGCACGAGGGCTAGACTGGACTTGCAGGCACATGGGTCAGACCGGACGTTGGATGGGCTCGGAAATCCCAGTACCAAAAACAAAATAAAGGAATTCTGGTTCTTAACGGGATCAGCTTGAATTTCCACTTGCCTTAAAAGCATAAAAAATAAAAAGTAAATTTCCACTTGTCTTTTGAAAGGCTTTTTTTTTTTTTTTTATTGTAGATCTAATACACCTCTAGGAAATTGCATAAAACCTGAACATCCACCTCATCAATCTATCACAAAGCAAATGCCCAGTACGATTCCTACCAGGCAATAAACAGTATATAATGCCAGGCCCCAGCTGTCCCTTTGTGAGAACCACCTCTGTCACCTGCATGAGAATATACACTCTAATACTGGAACATAGGTTTTAGAAACACTGGTTTAGCTTTGCCTCTGTGGAATTCCCCCAAGCCTGGCCCGGAAGTGTGTGCTCCAGGTCTGGAGCTTTGCCCACCTTGCTTCCAGAGCCTGTGGCTTGGCCTCCAGTGAACAGAGCGCAGCAGCGCCTTCTCCCGCTGGAGTGGCCTCAGCGGCTCCCTGCGGAGGCTGTCAAACAGCTGCTTTCCAGCCTCAGTCATCTCAGCCTGGCCCGGGGCCCTGGGATCCGAAGTGGCCTCGTCCTGGTAGAAACGTACCCAGAGGTACAGGCGGTGGGCGGCTTTTATTTGATTGTCCCTTACACCTTACTTACTTAGAGACAGGGTCTCACTGTTCAGTTCAGGCTGGTCTTGAACTCACGTCCTTCTGCCTCTGCCTCCCAAGTGCTGAGATTACAGGTGTGCAGCACTGTGCCTGGCTTGTACTGTTTCAGATCTGGGGATTTTGCCTTATATAGCTGGTGTCCCAGCAGCAAAGATAGATTTATTTGGATTGGAGCATTAAGAGTGAAACTCTTAGAGAATAACTGCAGCCTGTTAAAGACGGAGTGCTCCCTATCTGGCTTCTCCTTGCATCCTCCTCAGGGGGTCCTACTTTTGCAGGTATGTAGAGGTCTTTGTCAATTCTGAACAGCCCTTCTGCCAGCCCCCCCTTGGACTGTGGGGTCCCCCATGGCATGGCTGCCTTCCTTCTTTTCCTGAAGCCCAAGGAACTGGAGCCTTCTCCTTGCCATCCAGCTGATTCTCCTGCCCAAGGCCTGGCCAACTTGCCCGCTTCCTGGCTTTCTTTCCTGAATTGCCTTGATCTTGTCTTTCCTTCCAAGAAGTTCTCCTGCTTCTATGGAGAGTAAGAAATACTCAGGCCAGGTGTGGTGGTGCACAACTGTAATTCCATAACTTGGGAGGCTGAGGCAGGAGGACCACCAGGAGTTCAAGCCTACCCTGGACTACACAGGGAGACCCTGTTTGTTTGTTTGTTTATTTTCTTTTGTTTTTTGGGAGACTGGGTTTTTTTGTTTTTTAAATCCAAAACAAAACTAAAGAAGTACTCAGAGTTCTTCTGAGTGGTGGCATATGCCTATAATTTGATCACTCTGGAAGGCCAAGGCAGAAGGCAGGGTCAAAAATTCAAGCTGAGCTTGGGCAATTTAGCAACTTGGCAAGATATCGTCATAAATATTAATTTAAAAAAAGGCTGAAGAGGTAGCACCGTGGGCAGGCCCTGTGTTCAGCAGGTGAGGCTCTGGTTCCACCACAGCAGTGCAAAAACAAACAAACAGCAAAAATACCATGAGAGTTACATCCCCTTTTCCAATTTTTGAGTCTGACTTGCCCAGGCTGGCCTTCAACTTGAGACTGGCTCAGCCTCCTAAATAGCTGGAATCACAGAAGTGTTCCATCACAACTGGCTTCCTCCTTCCTTTTCAAAAACTCT
>PVKN010011372.1:0-21742 GCA_004027915.1 Capromys pilorides | reverse complement strand
GCCGGCTGCACTCTCTAAGCCTCCTCCTTGATCCTTCACCCTCCTTCCATGCCTTGCACCCCCATCCTCCGTGCTCAAGGCCCACCGTGGTGGCTCTCATCCCTCTCACAGTTCCAGTCTCTCCAGCCTCACCTTCTGTGGTTATTCTTGCCTGCTGGCCTCTTCCACTCTGAGGCCCCTGGTGGTTACACTGGGCCCACTTGCCAAGGCGAGGCGAACCTCCTTCTATTAAGCTCCATTAAGCTTCTATTAAGCAGATTTCCTCTTATCATTTTCTGTAACACAGCCACAGGTTCTTGAGGCCACTCTTCTGCTGTTATGCAGAGGAGGACTTCAGAGAAGCACTTTCAGAATGACTAAGGACAATCGCAAGCTCAGGTGGACTGAGCACCATGTCGTAGCTGATCCATGTGACGCTATCTATGGGGTCAGGCGCCATTGTCCTTAAGACTGGAGACTCTTAGGCAGGCTCTGGGTGGGAGGTGCTCGGGTCAAATCTTGAGGACTCCTCTGTGGAGGAGAGAAGGTGAGGGGGTGGGGTCTTGCAGGGTGGAAAGCCCTAGGGATGCGGGCAGAGGGTGGAGCGCGTGGCTCCTCAGATTCCTCAGCAGCGCGGTGAAGTGCTCAGGCGACGAGGTTTAATGAGAGCTGGGTGTGAAGTCCAGGTCTCAGAAGCTTCTCTGCCACCAAATCCTTCAGAAAACTGCTCTGGCTTCAGACCTTTCTCCCTCTGGTCCTGGCGGTGGGCACCCTCAGCTCAGGCCCCCCTTCACATCTGCATAGCCTCCAATGGGACTTTGGTGCACTCCCCTCCCCTGGGACCCAGACTCCTTTGGTCAGGCAGCCCAGAGCCTGGGTCCAGCTTGTCCTTCCAGGAGCCTTTCTTTCGGGGCCTGTCTGGTCCTCGGTGGGCCGCTTGCTCTTCCTTAAAGAAGCTGCATCTAAAATGCTTGCTCGATCCCAGAGGCCTTCGGGGCACTCAGGCGATGGTTAGGGCCACAGGGTAATTATTCTTCCTATGAATTTTAAAGGACAATTTCAGTTTAAAACCACCACCTTCCAGACAGGTAAAGAGGATCTGTCAGTGAACAAAAGCAGCATCGCAGCCACCAGAGCCAGCTCCCGGGGGAGGCGCCAGTTCTCGGGTCGTTCCCAGCACGTCTAAACGTATCCATCCCAGAGCAAGAAGACCCCAGAATCCCCTCCGTGTGCACAAGAGAAGTTTCCATTGTAACACGACCAGGAGCTTGTTTTCTTCTTCTTCTTGTGATGGAATATAAAGTTTTAGAGAACGCAAAATTTCCTTTCTATTTTCTTAAGTCTGATTTTGATAGAAATCAGAATCCGCCCGTTCTACTGATTTATTCTGATATTCTAAACCATTTATTCTGATCATCCTAACTGTGTCTCAGCTCCATGTCAGCATTAGCCACTCTGCACTGCTTTTCTGGATTCTTCTTAAATGCCTCTCCAACCTGTCGTGTGGCACTTATGCCATGTTGTTTCTGGCAGGGCTCACCCCCACGCTGGCAGAACTGAGGGCTTCTTAAGGACGATGGCGCCTGACCCCATAGATGGCATCACACGGATCAGCTACAACATGGTGCCCAGTCCACCCGAGCATGCAATCATCCTCAGTCATTCTGAAAGTGTTTCTCTGAAGTCCACCACCCCCAGGACTTCTCAGTCCACTGTACCCACCAAACAGGGCACCAGCAACAGAGCGTGTGTCTCAATTCTCCTGGTTATGATAATGAAATAGCTGACATGGCTGCTTTGCAGGGAAAAGAGGATTACCTTCGCCTGTCCCCTCTGTGGTCCTGGTGGCCTTCTCCTAGCAGAGTCCGGAGGTGACACAGCACCATGTGACAAGAAGTGAGCACAGGCACACAGGCCTCCTTTGCCGTCTCCCTCTTCTTATGCAACCACTAGAATTTAGTCAGACTCTCCGGCCTGATGAGCCTCCTAACACTAAGCAGCTCGCAAAAGCCTGACCTCTGGACTCCACAGATGCAGCATCCCGAAGGGGATGAGAATTCAGGGCCTGAAGACCTGAGGGGTACTCAGACATGTGCAGACCACCGCAGGGCACAACCTCAGCTCAGCCTTGGAAGACTCACAGCAGCGTGGCTGCAGATGGCAGGAGCAGCGAAGGAACACGACAGAGAGGGAAGAGGGTTCCGCCTCTGGGTCAGGCCACAGCCGCCCTTTTCCTGGACCCGCACTGTACATATCTTAAAAACCTGGTTCACGGGGATCAACAAGTCTCATGCCTGTCGTATCTGTGCCTTGAGTGTTGTCAACCAAACCCTACACTTTCTAGTGGGGAGAAACCCCAAGAACTCTTCCTTCTGCAATACAAATGGACCCCTAAAAGAAAATGATGACCAGAAAGCAGAAGCTTATTGCTGATTGGTTCCTCTGTTGGAGAATGGGGAAACTGGGTTCTAACATAGAGTAGACAGTTTCCCACCTGGCAGGATGCTGTGGGGCTGTGGGTTATATGGGATTATATTGTCCTGGGTATCTCCATGCTGAGTGCACACATACCCCTCTGCGGTAAGGGCTTCCACACCCACCGCCACACTCTTCAGGGGCTGACTTAGCTAGGGGGAGGCAGCTCTGATAGCCCCACTCTTTGGATGTGGCACTGAGTGGACAGCTGGGGTACAGAGCCTTCCTCCAGGTCAGTTAAGGGGGTGGCTGTACCCGGGCTGGCTGGGATGGAGCTGAGGGGCCCCCCTGCTGCAGGGCAATGCTCCCTGCATGTGCCCCAAGTTAGATTCTTTTTTTTTCTTTCGTATTTTAGGGAAGGATCTACAGGGTGTTCAGGGTCCCACTGGTAGATGGGACTCAGAGTAGTCCACCTATTTATAGCCTCCCGAGAGCTGGGATTACAGGAGCACCCCACCAGGCCCTGTCTCTACTGTCATCTCAGCGTGCCCTGGGGGTGGGGCTGGCACAGCAGGCCTGGGGATCAAACCCCAGCCCTTGCGCCTGCTTGCAGGTGATTTAATCCACTGAGCTGTTTGGCCAGTCCTACGAGTCAAATGCTTACCTTTTGCATTGCCACACGCCCTCGCTGGTTGAGGGACACGTTCCTGCTTACTGTCTCCCCTTCTGTGTTCTCCTCCATTGAGCCCACTAGCTCAAAAACAGTTCCCCTCAGGCTCCGCACTCACTGGCTCTGGGTCTTAGGCATGCTCTGTTTCTGAGTAGGTTTCTTAACTTGAAATTATGTATATTAATAATTACATAATAGGAGCTCTGTGAGGACTCAGTAATGACACGCATAAAATACCAGGTATTTACAGGCATTCAGTTAGTATTAACTCTCTTTTTCCTTCCATTTATATAGTAACTGGGAAGCCTACTCATAGAGTTAATGTTTCATGCTGCCTGATGCCTGTAGCTATTCCCAGACTACAAGGTGCTCCTGAAGCATGCTCTGTAAGCAGGTATAATGAATAATTACGTGAAATTTGATTGTATGTTGCCAACTGGTGTTTGCACCAGGTATGTGCAACCACGCTTTTTATACAAACAGAGCTAAGTTATGGTTGTTCCACCAAAGCAGGCAAGCAATCCGGAACGTGGATCCAACAACGGTCCTCACTGCAGGGCGCGAGTGACCTTAGACAATGAACAGTGCGAGAGCACCAGCAGGGCTAGAAAGTTCAGACCAACCCTTCCTCTTCCATTTCCCTCCTGCTACTACGTTCTAGAGAAGGGCCTTTCTACCTCTGACTGGTCTGAAAGCCAGAAGCTGGCGGTGTGGAGAATGAAGGTTATTCCGCTGAGTCCTCTCAGGGTCACCAGATGCTCACTTTCCACTGAGCCAGTTCTATGACTGTCTCTTGCCAGAGCATCCTCGTAACTGTCTTCTCTCTGCGCCTCAGTGCCCTGGGTAGCTGTATACAAAGATGGCTCTGCATTGGTAAAGGAAGAGGACAATTCAGCTCCTCAGGAGATGCCAAGAATTTGCTGTTATCTGCTTTGAGTTGTGGTTCCTGCTGCTCTTTGCAAGGGCAATGGGTATGGGGCTGTTTTAATTACTCTTCTCTCATTGCTGGGACAAATACCCAACACCCAATTGAAGGAAGGAAAGATTTATTAAGTTTTCAGTCCATACGTCCATACGTGGCTGGATCCAAGGCAGAGTGGTACATGGTAGAGGCAACAGTTTGTGGTGCTGGGGCAGCACCAATGGTGACAGAGGCAACAACCAACCAGGGCAGCAGAGAGTAACAGCCAGTGTCTGTCTCTCTGTCTCTCTTTATATCACATTCAGGCTCTCTGCCTCAGACCATCTGCCTTAGGCAACACCCATAACCCCAGCAGTACTCAGACCTATAGTCCCATCAGTACTAAAACACATAATCCCAGTGGATCATGAGTCAAGTCTCAAACTCTAGAAGCCCCCACGCCATGATTGCATAAGGCTTTGGGGAGACAGCTAGACATAAACCATAAAAGGGGCCAACCCCAGTGTAAGTCCTTCTGGTGATATTCTTGCATGGCGTCAGAGAGGCAGCCATCCTTAAAGGCACAAGACCATGCCAGGTTACTACGAAGGCTGCGATGCAGTGACATGCTGAGCTCTCATGCCTGACTAATGTCTGGGTATTTGTACTGCCACTGTGACACCTGGTCTAAGCAACTCAGTATTACCTTAGGAAGGACATTTATGGCGTGCGCGTGCACACACACATGCACACACACACACACACATACAATGCACTATTAAAGAATATATATGCAATGCACAAAACACTGCAGTTTGGAGTCTACAACAGTGTACAAAGTAGAATTCATTTCAACCTAGAAACATCTTGAAGCATGGATAAATTAAGCTCTTTACTAGAAGGAATGTTCCAGGAAGGGTCATGCAGAGAAGACTGGAGGTCACAGTCAGAAGACAATACCTACCACCTCAGCATGACGTCTAACTGGCTCTCGGACCTTGGCCAAGACACTCAAGTCTTCGGGCCTTCTTGGTCAGTTGGAGGATTGGCCTAGGCACTTGCTAAGGCCCATGTAAGCTCTGGCGTCTATGCCATTTGGGCCTGCAGTGCAGTAATTTTCTAAGAGAAATCTAATAAGAAACACAGGACCCCTAGGTATTAACTTGGTTAAAGAATGCTTGGGTTGGTTGAAAGTGATAGTGAAACGGAAATCTAGGTGATAAGCTAAATAATGGAAAATTAATTCTTGGTCATAGAAATATGAGGCAATCACAGAACTGGGGAAGACAGTTTTCAAGACTTCATTGCCACCAAGCTCTCCGATGTGGCGACGGATTGGTCAACTGCTCACCGTAGTGCACGAAGTTGCCGCAAACCTGGCAGGAGTGGTCACTGGTGCACACCTGCCTCCAACCCTTTTTCCTTACTTTTGTTTTTTTCCAGAACAGGGGATTGAACTCAGGACCTTGAGCTTGCAAGGCAAGCACTTATTCTACTGAGCTATCTCCCCAGACCCTATAAGTTGGACTTCTATGACCAAAGACATTAAGAAGAAAACAAACAAGAATTTATATACATGAGCAAAAAATGGAGACTTTTAGAAATGTCAAAACAAGGTTGTTGGATTTGATTTTGATCAGAGTTTTCCATACCAAATAAATTTCAGTAATTTTAGGTTAATAAGATAATCTGCCTACAGGATAACCCTAAGAACAAAGTTTTGTGAGCTATGAATTAATCAAAAAGGAGGAATGTATGTGTTATATTTTTTTCCAAGTCTCCTGTTTGATCTTTGACCTCCTGGAGGCATTTGGCTTCTGTTTACTCCTTCTGAATATAAATCTTCAACACAGATCTCAATGATTTCTGTAAGACATATCCTCTTTGTATTTATCTGCATTTTAAAATTTATTCTTTACTACTCGAGAAGAAAGGAGTTTTACTGACAAAGAGGGCCCACTTACCACTCATCCCTGAGTTTGATTCTAACTACGTCATCCGCACATTGTGAATCTTGGTCACTTTAGTCTAACTTTCAGAACTTCACACTCCCTGCTAGTACAATGGGGCAGATTCCCAGCCGCAGCACTAGTGACATCGTGAGTGGGGCGACCAAGTGGCGCTCCTGGCTTCCGTCTAGTAGTTTCCGGTTGTGCACCTGCAGTTAAGCCGCCAACAATCTTCAGTGCTACCTCAGGTTGAAGATCTCACAACTGAAGTAGTGATGCCTGTCATACTGGGAGGATGGGGGAAAAGGTGGACTTCCTGTGCAGCGTGCACCGAGAGGTTTCTGCTCACCTGCTCTTACGCTCCAGCTCTGCTGGAAACACTGGGGGCTTCAAAGACTCCTTGAGCCCCATCAGCTCCCCGAGTCATTACACCCTCTATTCAATTTATTTCCTCAAAAAGGAAATTTATTTGCACAAAACAGTATTGGCATTATAAACACAGGGGCCAGGGATGCGCAGTCCCTTCTTAGCAACTGATTGTGATGACCAGTTTTGCAAATCTAACTTCAAATGATACAAGGAAGAAGAGAAGAAGAGGAAAAGGACCCAACATAGGCTTTTTAAGATTCTAGTATATTGAAATGGACATTATAAAAGGAAAAAGTTAATAAATGATAAGAGTAAAAGTGTTTGACACCATATCATATGGTAATACATTCTACTAATAAAACGAAACTCATTGTATGACATTTTTGTGGTCTATTATATGCATTTAAGGGTAATAGGAAGCATCTGTGAAACAGCTCTCTAGATAATTTAAAAGGGAAAAAATAACAAAATCTGCAAGGTGGGTCTATTTTGTCTTTAAAGAAGATAAATCAAGCTGAAGTGTCAAAATAATTTGGCTCTATCAAAAAGAAAACAGGAAAATGCAAAAAAAAAATTACATCTATTTCAGAGAGTTTGCTCCCCATGGACTCACAGTTGGAAATTACTGAAGCTACAGCAGCGCACACTGGAGAGCTCTCACCTAAATATCTTTCTGAAGAGGAAATCTGTGTGCGCTAATGGTCTTTATAAACACAGAACGTAATGGCCTCAAGCAATCCCATATATTTCAGATCCTTTTAGAGCTAATCACCAGAGGTAGCCTTATACTGCAAAATCTTGTTTTGTTTTTTTGTGGCTGGCTCAGCCCACCCTGGGGGTGGGGCTGGCGCAGCATGCGGTGCTGGGGATTGAACCACGGTCCCTGTGCTTGCCTATATAGTCGCTTTAGATCACTGAGCTATCTTGCCAGCCCTGGACTGCAAAATCTGGAGCTTTCCTTTGAAAACCTCTCTTTGGTCCAAGGAATGCCAAAAAGAATCTCCTTCCTGAGTAAAATACTGGCTGAGTGGTTTAGCACCAAATAACCTCTTTTAATTTAGCTTCCAAGGATGATGTGTCCGTTATGATTTGTCATATGAATTGTCTGGACCTTTGGCACATCTTAAATGCATTTTATATATGCACACATTATACATACATAATTTCCTACATTTTTGTTTGTCTTATAACTAAGGACAGAATATGCTGCGCTTCTGTTAGAGGTTTTTAGTGTGCTAATGTGAAAAAAGAAATGGATTAAGACTAAAATAATACCACGCTGAGCTTGGAGAGAAATCAAGTGCCACACTGACAAATGCATTTTCTTCAGTTCCTGTGTCAGTTTAGAACAATGGTTAAGCTGTCTGTTCCTGTATTCTCAATTTATGTCCTTGAACCAGAGACGTGAACATATGCATCAAATACGCACATGCACCTATACGTACGTAACTCAGAAGCAGTATGTGTTGTATAGAAAATAGCCCTTGCAAATCATCTGGGCACATATCTGATCGTGGCTATAAGACTCGGAATTTTAGATGCAGAAGAGGGACAACCGTCTATTCCTGCATAATTAAGCGGAAGTCAAGTATGTTTTCTGCTGCCAGTCTAACTGCATCATTTTTTCATTTTGCCTGAGATTACGAGAAAATATTTGCCATTTCTACCAACTCATTCTCTTCCTAATAACCTTGCTCATATCTGGAACAATGTTTTCCAAACTGTGCTTTCTTTTCTTTTTTTTCTTAGAGTGTGTTCTTAAGAGTGCTTGAGGGCTAGCCAGATAGTTCAGCAGACTAAAGCACCTGCTTAGGCAGATGCAGGGACCAGGGTTTGATCCCTGACCTGCTGCGCCAGCCCCGCCCCTGGGGCGCACTGAGACAGTGATTGAGACTGGGCGTGGTGGCACACACCTGTAACCTCAGTGCTTGGGAGGCTGAAAACAAGAGGATCACTAAGAGTCCCACCTGTGCAGTGAGAGCCTGTAGACCCTGTACTAAATGCATTAAGAAAAGTGCTTGAATTCACAGACTTTTATGAGGAGTTGCTTGACAAACAAGGGTGACTCCCTGGAGGTGAATTCAGGGGCTCTTCCCTGCTCCCTGCTTCAGCAGCTACAACTCAATCTCAGTAGAATGTTGAATAGATCTGTTCTTTCAATTTTTAGTTCAGGGAAAGACCCAGCACTGGAATAAAAATTTACTGTAGGTTTCTCAGCCTTGCAGCATGACACTGAGAGAAAAGAAGTCAAACAAACTCATTCCCTTGAGAAGCTCTTTGAGGCCTTACGGATCCATGCTGAGAAGGGGGGACAGGACGGGAACTTAGAGTCCTAAGTTTTAGTGGTGTTTGAAACAGGGCGAACGGCTTCTGTTCTCATGAGGGTCAGGGGATAAACAGGTGAGGGAAGCCTGCGGATCTCCCTGGGCGAGGTGTGCGGAGAACGGGGACTGCAGGCATTCCCGGGTGCCGTGAGAGCCTGAGAAAATGGTTCCCGTGGAGCGAAACAGTGGAAATGGCTGGGAATTTCCAAGGGATGGTTTTCGGGAGAGGAAAGGCATCTCAGAAGCCCTATGGTCTTTTCAGTGGAGATAAAGACGGCAGAGAGGTGAGGTTGAGAGGGAAGATCTCCCCGCTTAACAGAGGGGGGCAGGCATGGCATCTCCAGCAGACAGACCTGTCAAACTTCTTATGGGCCAAGGAACCCTGAGGCGGTTTTGAAAGGGTGAGACCCCACACCCACGTGGGTTCCTCTGTCCACACCACACTGAGCTGTGCAGCTGATTGGAGGGGAGCCTCAGCTCCTGGAATTGTAGACTGGCTAGTCTGCCCCAGGAAGGGCTGTGAACTATGTTCTTTTCACTGAATCATGACCAACACTCCAAACTCCTGCTTCATTTTTCAGTGGCTTTTGGTGAGGTTTGTCCAGCTCTGTGGGTATCCTAGTGTCACATTCAGCTCAGAGGTCTCCTTGCCTGCTTAGGTGCACGGCTGCAGCAGCTTACAGAGGGCTGCAGCGGGGGCGTGGCACGTGGTCTCACTTCCCAGCAGATCCAGCTGCGCTTCGCTGGGCAGACTGACCCCACCTGCACGGGAAGCTGGCAACTGCCTGCCTTCGGTCCACGACCCCAACAAGTAAACGTCACATGGGAACACGTCAGGAGACGAAGCCTCCAGTCACGTGAGGTGTTCTCAGTGTGCTCCAGGAACCACACACACACACACACACACACACACACACACCCAGAGCAATGGATGCTTTGGGTTATCTTAACTGAAAATCCCTGATCTTTGCAGTGAATAATGACAAAATGGAACTACAGAGCGCAGCTGAAGTGTACAGCGTGGGGCCGTGTTGCATGTTTCTCAGCATCACTGGTCTCTCTCTGGATGTGTTGATTGAATAAAGCCACTTGGCCTCTGTGTGCCTCAGTTTCTCTCTCTGTAAACTAGACTACTAATTGTACCTAAGTCGCAGAGTTGTGAGGATTATTTTTATTTAAATAGTACATGGCACTGAGGTATAATTGACCTATAATGATTATTGCCATTCTTCATATATTTAATACATAACTGAGCTAACAAACACTTAGACTTAGCCTCAGTGTCCCAACAGGGAAAACCAGAGGGATTTATTGATAATAACTATGTAGTGAAAACATCTCTCACACAGTGCCATGGTAGTTTATGTTGGTAACACATTTTGGAAGGCAGAGTTACAAGACTATGCAGACTTTCATGTGCTCCTACATTTTTAGCCTCAAAAATACTTTATTTTGGTAATGTTTATACATGTGTGTAAACATGTATAAATATACTAAAAATATATTAACATTGTTTATAATGACCCTAATTATGCACTTCTCCGGGACTAGTTAACTGCGGTGAAGCAAGCCGCATTGGCTTCTAGCTGTTAGAAAAAAGCCTGATATTCACGGAAGTAAACAACCAAGCAGACAAAAAAAGCCTACACTGTAAGATTACGGATACCCGGGCTCCACTAAAGACAGAAGAAAGAAATGGAGGAAAGTCGAAAGGAAGGAGGGAGGAGGAGAGGGAGAGAAGCTGGCCAAGTGCAACCAGCTACTCAAGCGGGTCTCGGCACGCTCGCTCCTGCTTCTGGATTCCCTCTGGAAAGCCCCAAGGTTCCCCACGTTCAGAGGCAGGGCTCTTGGAAGGCGACTGGAGGGGGGTGCTACAGCGCGCCTGCTCTGAGAAGGCCGGTCTGGTTGACGCGCCCCCGGGGTGCGCCTGGGAGGGTGCGTGTTACCCTAGCTCTCAGGCCTCCTCTGTCTTCTGCGGCCATAGCTTGGGCAGCGCTCCTCCACCCAGCGGCTCCTTCCTGGGCATCAGCAGTGCATGGGCTGCACTGGAGGGAACACAGGCTCCCCTTCCTGCAGGTTATGGGCGCCAGGTCCTTGTCCCCATGGTGAGAAAATGACTGAAGCGGACAGAAGACACCATTGAAAAACAGAAAATGTCTATCTCAGGCAATCCGTAGTTGTTCTGAGGGGGACTGCTGGTGTCGCTCACTTGCTGTGTCATATATTTCTTTATTCTCTAAATATTTTTAACCACCAATAAACATTACTTTGGTAGCTGGGACAACAAAGCCATCCGACATGTTTTCTTGACTACAACAACCACAGACTCTGGAAGCGGACAATCCTGCGGTCCACGTGCATCCTTTGACTTCTTCAGCAGCACAATTGCGAGCAAACTCATGAAATAAAACTTCATTTCTTAGCAGAACAGCAGATAGCCCCAAATTCTCTGTGATCGATGTGCTAATTTAAAATATACACTGAAATTACCACGAAGTGTGATATATGAGTGTTCCATAAACGTGGGTGCTATTCTCTGCTAACTAGAAATCTACGTGTTAGCCATGTTTTCTTAAGAAATAGAAAAGCAATTCTTTTCAAAAATTAAAAAAAAAAATTATTGGGGGCTAGCCAGATAGCTCAGTGGAATAAAGCGCCTGCTTAGGTAGAGCTCAGCGATGGGGGCTTGACCCCTCCCCCCTAGTGCCATGCTGGCTTGGCCCCCAGGGCAAGCTGAGACTGATGATTAAGACTGGGCGTGGTGGCATGCGCCTGTAATCCCAGCTCTTGGGAGGCTGAAAACAGGAGGATCACTATGAGTCCTATCTATGTAGTGAGACCCTGTACTAACATGCAGTTTTAAAATATTATTTATTTGTTTGTTTATTTATTTGGTACAGCATCTTGCTAGGCAAGTTGGACCCAGTGATCGCCGTCTTAGTCTCCTCAGGGCTGGGATTGCAGGCGCATAACCTTGCCCAGTTTCGGTGGCTGGCAGGTACTGGAGATTGAACTTGGGCCCTTGTGCTTGCCAGACAGGCACTTAGACTGCAGAGCTGTCTCCCTAGCCCAGAAAAACATTTCTTGAAAAATTTTTATTTAGTTCCAGAAGTCACAACAATTTTATTGATCAAACTTGCAATGTTTTTTTTTTTTTTTTTGTGGAGGGGGGGGGAACCAGGGATCAAACTCAGGACCTTGCACTTGCCAGGCAAGCATCTGTACCCCTGAGCTATCACCCCAGCCCCAACTTGTGATAATGTTTTCCTTAACAATATCAGTTTTCTTAGGCTCATTATTGTTTATAGATGAAATAAAAAAAATACAACCTAAAATGCTAAAGAAATGGGTAGAGTTCAGCAGTATTCTACAGAGGACCAGCTATGCCTAGGGCCTTTGCAGTCAGCTCACCTCCCTTCCGGCACAGCGGTGCAGAGTGCAGACAGCTATAAATACATTCACAGGTAGAAAGACACCCAGGAGGTAAGCTCACCCAAAGCATCGTGTGCCGCAGTCTTTAAGGTGCAAACTTACATGCCAATGTATTTATTTGAAGGTGCTTTTGTATTGTACGGATTTTTGAATACAAACGCAAATGTTGCAAATTTTTATTGACTTACCTCTAAAATACGTACACTTAATGATGAAAAACAAACCAAAGTCTTTGAAAATCTATCTGCTTTTCCTTTCTCTCAAGTTTACCAGGGATAGCTCTGTGGCTAAGGATTGTCCTTAACTTGGATGAGGTCAACTAAGCGGCACAGGAAGTGGTAACATTAGACGTGGGCTTGTTTCTGACATAGGGGAGCACGCCGGCCTTACCACCACAACAGTGGATTTGTACCCTTTTTTCACTGCAGACAATTCAACAAAGCATCAGTCAAGAAGTTGATGGGAATAGTTTCAGGAACAGTGTTTGAATTTTGCAGTTGGCCTGCGTCAGTTGTAATTGGGTAGCTTAACTAGCAGACTTGCCAGAAGGGAGAAACCATCACAGTGCCTGTGACAGACTTGACCCCAGAATTGAAGATCTCAGGTAAATTAGTGCCGTAGGACACCGTGGTGACAGCGGTTGGCGTTGTCTGTAACAGATTTTAGTCAAAATGATCTGGCTCTGAGCTGAGTGCAGAGTCGGGTAGAGAGCAGGACAGACAAGAAAACATGAAGTCACGTACTCTGAGGCGTTCAAGTTAAAAAACAAGATTAAGAAGCCATCTGGTGTAGTGCCTTCTTTTACAGGGAAGTATTTGATCTGAAGTTGGCCGGATCTAGCATCCAGGCCTCCTGCATCCAACCTCTCCCCGCTTTCCTTTCCACTAGGGCCCGAGGACATCTTCCCATTCATATGTGTGCCCAGGGCAGGCAGGCTAAAGATGACCGGGACAGATTCCAAACCCTGCTGAAATCCAGAATTATTAACATGCCGGGTAGCAGGACGCAGCTTCAAAACCTGGAGCCTGACAGCTTTCACCTGTAGGCAGCCCTCCTAAAGAGACACAGCCATGAGGCATGCGGTTTGAAGGTGACAAACGGGTTTCAGGGTTGTCTGTCCAGATGAACATGGTCCACTGTGTAAAGGCCTGGTACAGGTGTTTGTTGGGTAGATTGTTAATAGTTGGTGATCTGCTCTATGAATTGCCCAACTCCTTTCCCTCTTATTTCTGGTGCACGTGTCTCTCTAGAGACAGAGATGAAACGGCAGTAAAGCAACTCCCACTTTATTCTGTTGGATAATTTGATCCAATAGCTTGGCAAAGAAAACCTTCAGAAATGTTGATGAAAAAGTCTCTGACGTCTCTGTCACTGTTCATGAAAAGACTTGTAAAGATCAACTCTTTGCATGTTCTTCAAGAAGACGGCCAATGGTATCAAAGTGCTATTCACAGTTGTGCACTAACAAACCAAGCTCCATAGAGCTGCTTCACTGGCTTTTCTAAAACCATCAGTGCAAAAAAAATTCACAGTACTGGTCAAGACACAAAGCCCTTTGCATCTCACCTGGCCCCAGCCTTGACTTCAAGCTCTCTTCCTTTCTGCCTTGCATTTAACGATCAGGGCTTTCCTCCAAGTCAGAGCGCACGTCCAGTAGAGTGCTCAGGCAGCAAGGGCCCACACAAGGCTGTGGCAGGGCACAGCCAGGGGCTCCTCGCTGGGGTCTCCTCTCCATCACTGTGGAGGCGCAGTGCCAGGACCACCACCCATGATGACGTCCATGCGCAGGCTCATGGGGTGGGGTCCTTCCCCTCCTCTTGCAATGCTTCCCACTCAAATGCCACTTCTCAATGCAAGGCCCTTGCTGGGACGCACGCTCTCATCACTAGGGCCCTCGTGCTTCCTTCTTCAACAACCGGCCACCTTTTCATCTATTACCCGCCATTCACTGCGTCACGTTCTAGAAAAGTCAGAACCTCAAGGTCCTCATCCGGAGTCCCGCCTCCTCCTCAGGCTGGCTGCCGCCCAGTGGGTCTCTCTTTTGCTCCATGCCTGCACACTCCCTTCCCTGTCTCGTATGGCTTCAGGGTGGTTCTGACCACAGTGACAGGAGCCGTGTGACTTGCCTTGGTTTCCTCACTTCCAAGGTGAGCACAGTGCTGGGATCCATCGCAAGGAGAAGAGGGCCGGGTAAGCCTGTGTGTCGCATCTCCACAACGGGACATGCTCAGGAGAGTGTGTTACCAGGGTCCACCTGTATTTGTTCCTTATCTTTGCTATTTGGATTTGTTTTGCTCAGAAAAAGACTTCTTAGATATTTTTATATTCCTTACTTTTGTATAGTATTTGGTATCCTGCAAACTCCATTTACATGGCCAAATTGAACTTGTAAAAATAAGAGTAACTTTTAGGGCTGGGGAAACAGCTCAGTAGAATAAGTGCCTCCCTGGCAAGCACAAGGCCTGAGTTCAATCCCCAGTTCTGCAAAAAAAAAAAGAAGACTAACTTTTGAATTTTAAAACTCTGTAACTGGAAGTGGCTAAGAACCAGTACCTAGCTCCAGGTGTGAGAAGCGAGGACACGCTGACGCAGGCACTGGCAGCACAGGGGACACCGCTTCTGACTAACACCCAAAGGCGTCACGCACGTGGAGGGCGCGAGAGTTTCCAATAGAAAGTGTGAATCACAGGATGCCTGATAAATGGATCCAGAAGTGCTAAGAAAAACAAATGCTGTTCCCCAAGCCTTATCAAATGATTCCCTCTCTCCGCACTCGGTCTGGCAGTAGGAGCCAAACAGGACGGAAAAGGGATCTCCCTGCGCTGCTCCCTTACACACTCGTTCCAGGGGGCGGGGCCTTGAGACCGAGGGAGACTCCGAGGGAGATGGGGTCGCGGCCGCAGTCCGTTCTCTTCCTTTTGCTGGGTGGTTAACATGAAACAAAGTATTTGATTTCCCCTAATTTTTCAACCCATGAAAGAGGACAGAGCCTATGGCTGAGCTCACAAATGGAAATCTTGATTTTGTCTGATTCCACGGTAACAAGTACCATCGCAGAGAGATGGTGCAAAGTCTACACAGACAATACTCAGTGAGTTTCCATGCAGCACGGGTACATGGGCTTGTCACTAGGAGGCCGCCTGTTGGCCTACTACGCACAGGCCCAGCCTGGTTGATCCTGAGGAACCAGCCGGGGCAGGTGAAGGGAAGAAAAACGAGCTGCTGCAGCTTAGGACCCTGTCATCCAGGTATCTCTAGTATAGTTTAGGCATGTTTTACTAGTAAAAAGTAGACTAGCTACATGCATTTTCTTCTTCTTTTTTCTAATGTATTTAGTACAGGGTCTACTGGGTCTCACTACACAGGTCAGACTCTGGGTGCTCCTCCTGTTTTTAGCCCCCCACGTGCTGGGATTACAGGCACACTGCCATACTCAATCTCATTCACCATCTCAGCATGCCCTGGGGGAGGGCTGGAAGGACACGCAGGGATCGAAACCTGGTCCCTGCACCTGCCTACTCAGGTGGTTCAGCCTGCTGAGCTATCTGGCTGGCCCTCATATGCATTTGCATGCGTCAAGAATTTTTTTAGAGAAAAGCCATAGGTCCTGCACGGTTTCTTAGACTGTTTATGTACATAGTCCGGCTTGCAGACTCATGTTTTACTGTGTTCCAAAAATCCAGTAATGCATAGGTTCCCACTCATCTTTAGACATTTGTAGTGTCCCACACTACATCAACTACCGAGTTCAATCCCTGGTACTGCAAAATAAAAAAAAATATAGAGAGAGATAGACAGATAAATAAATAACCAACTATATCAACCACCTAGCAGAAAGTATTATGAGGCAAATAAGATAAGAGAAATGGCAAACAATAGTATTGAACCTATATAGATCTAGCCCGCAGAATTGCTGTCTATGAGAGACCCGTGGTGACCCCCGCTCTTTCCCACAGGCACACGAGGGTCAGTGTCCTTATCACCAGAGCATGCGCTGAAGGCACAATGACCTAGTATTTCACTAATTGAAGTAGGGTTCTGTTGTAATGCAGTGAGTTCCTGCCTATTTCAGCACTGGCAAAGAGACCATCTTTCGGGAGGTAGCGTGCTCCCCCAGCTGCAGTGCGGCCCAAGGCACCTGCCGTCCTGTGAGTGGCTCCCAGCAAAGTGCACCTGCTTGCAACTTGGAATACATTTTATAGGCAGGCTAACGCAGGAAAAGGGCCCACTGATGCATTACTTTTGAGTGGAAAGGGCTTGATGGATGAACATATCTCTGAGCGGTGTCAAGGCTCCCCAAATGGACAAGTGGGTGCCAGGCAGAAAGGAGCGACTGGGAACTCCCCTGGCAGCGAGTTCTTCAGGAAATGGCCCAGTGTGTGTAGCCTCGCTGATTACACATAGAACAATTCCACAAGCAGCGCTCTCTGTGGAGAAAGATTGTGTTTCAAAGCTGTGTTTTTAAAAGGAAAACAGCACTCTAAGCCCTGCTGCAGAGGGGCCAAGCTGTTGTAGGAGAAGAGGGGACTTAGGAGTTCGCACGGCTGGAAATGGTCCTGCCACAGGAGGCCGAGATGAGCAGAGCAGATGGCAGGCAGTCTAGAGAGAGATCCTTACCACCTCGAGAGGGGTGCAGGGAGGGGGAAGGAGAGGGAGAGGGGAGGCGGGAGAGAGAGGCAAAAGCTAAGCATCAGAAGCACAGATCACTATGTGGAAAGTCTAAATCTTTTCCCCACGTTCTAGATGGGGTCTCTGCAACAAATAAGGACACTTACATTTTAAGTCACAAGTGAGACTTGTATGCTCCAGGGGTGATAGAGGCATCTAAAAGGACTGGGAAATTAACTGTCTGCTTCCACAGGCAAACGGGCCAGGGAGGTGGTGAGCACTGATGCCTGAAAACACTTCCTACAATGCTTACAGTATGTCCCACAAAACGTGGCAATTCCTAATGATAGAAGTAGTGGTCCAATGACCGCCTGAGTTTCGGGAGGGCCTCCCACCTGTGTCATCCTGGAGACAACGTGGAGATGGTCAGTTTGTGTAGCTATGACCCCAGAAAGATCCAGAGCCACTAATCCAGAGATGCTACTCTCTTCCACAGCAGTTGTGGTTAAAACGAACCCTGAGATAGAAGATACGCCGCCAGCAAAGCCACAGCACACATCCGTAGCAATCACAGCCGATAGAGGAGGTGCTGCATAATTTATTTTCAAAAGTATTGCTTCTCAATCTGGAATTATATTTGTGCATCTCCCTTAAAATGATCGACTCAAGGTTGCTCACAGTAACTGCTTTTCTTTTATTACACATCTTGATCATTTTCAATCTCTTTATGTTGCACATATATGCCAATTCTCTAAAACAAATATAACTGTTGTATAATATAAACATACACGAACGATACAAAAGTACTTACCCATTGTTGCTGGTATTGACTTCCGCTCTTTACACAGTATTTCTCACTGCCCTCTCCCCATTTACATTTACCTATATGCAAACTAATGACTATTATTTCAATTTAAGGTATCTCACCAGCTTTGACAGAAGACGGTGCATTTCCCTGAAGTTATATGGATTTAAGGTCAGATGGATACAGGTAATGTTTCTGGTGCTTAGGATGGTAGCTCTGCCTGGTTCAAATCCTCCCCCAGCTCTACCTGGCTCGCCAGGTAGGGACGCTGCCTAACCCTCCCTCTGTGCCTCAGCGTCCTTGTCAGTATAATGGGGACAGTGAAAGTGCTGCACTCTTGGGAGGACCGAAAGAGCTAATTCCTGTCGCGTTCTGAGAGTGGGGAGGCAGAGACAAAGATTTTGACACAATTCACATTTTCCCATGTAAACTGGATTCTATTAAACTGCTGTGGCAGTATCACTACTTTTATTTCATGAGATTAAAAACAAAACGTTTTAAAAATTAACGTTTTTTGATTAGTATAGATTTACTTTGACTTCATTTTTTCCTCTGTTCTATTCTTTCATTTACCAATGTTTATTATCCCCTACTGCAAGTTCCTTCTCAGAAACAATGAGAAAAAGGAAACCCCGTACCAGGTTTGGTCCGCTGCCCAAGGGAAGGGCCTAACACTGCGGTCACTGCACCCTTAGGTCCTCTGACCGACGCTTTCTCTCAATGAAGCTTTCATACCTGGAGGAAATTGCAGTCCACAAATTTCTAACAGAGAATTTCACAAGCTCCACCCCATGCTGAGAAGTGGGGTCGTAGCCTGAGCTTTCCGCCCCTCTCGACCTGGAGATGCAGCTTCCCTTTGCCCAGCTGAGTGGTGGTCTTGCTCGTGGGACTGAGCTGCAAGAAGACAGTGCTTATGCCCGGGGTTTGGTGTCCCTGAGACTCAAGTATTCACTGGGGTCTTAGGATGCGGCCCAGGTGGCTAAGGCAGGGCTACTCTAACTAAAATTTGAGTTTTAAATATGCAGATACTTAAATCACAGCCAAACAATAAGTTTCAGGAGTAAGCTATCAGGGGTTTTCAGGCCATGAGAGCACCACTGGCCTGAGCCACACACGGGTGGGGCTCGTTAACTCGCACATTACAAGAGCAGTAATTTATACACTCAGTCTTAAGAAACCCTAGAAGCATATTTAGTCTCAGCAGCTGCCATCTTGGATTTAGTTTTCCAGAGAAAGAAAATTTCAGCAACCACATTTGAAAGCATTAGACCCGGCTTTGTTACTTTTCAAACAACAGCCCAGGAGCTAGTGCTCCCACGAACAACTGTTTGAAATAACAGCGAACCCCCCAGAGCTTCTGCAGAAAGAACAGGAGCTCCTTCTTTCTAATAAAATAAATTTCATGTTCTCAGCCACAACACAGTACTGCATTTACGTTAGTTGCTTAGACAGCTTTACTTCTGGGTCTCCTTACTTAAATAATCCCATTAAAATGTGAATGTGCGCATGGACACACAGAACCATTTTAATTTCAAGGCATGTTGTTTGTCATCTTGAGGTTCCTTTAAGAAGGAAAAAATTAAGCAAACAGCGCAGTCTTGATAGGTAAGAGCCTGAGATTCCTTCCAAGTTATGACTGACTGAAAGATCAGATTGTCGCAAATTATGTTTAAAGACGCAATTGTACATGTGGTGCTCTAGTTGTCAGCCTATTTTTGTGTTATGTTTCTACAAGCTTTAGCCACTTATCACGCTGTAACACATGATCCTCAGCATGATGTCCCTGAGCAATGTAATCCATGAGCTCAGTTTTAGTGAGGCAGGAATCTGCGTGGAGTTCTTGGCTTGGCGAAAGCCCTGGGTGGGCTGTTTTCCTTTCTACCTTAGTCTTCTTCCAGATGTTGTTAGAAGAATCTGGCATGGTAGCAGTAGAGCCGCTGTCTCTGCCTTCTGGATCGCACCCAATAGTGACCACTCTCAGCTCTTCGAATGACCCCTGGGTCCTCCTGCACACTTTTTCCATAGGTCCTTCCTCCATAGGTCCTTCCACAGCAAGGCAGCTCAAGGCCCTCGGGAGAATCTCGCCCTTTAGAAAGCCCTGGTCTCTTTTTGGAGAGCTTTAACCTGATTAAAACAGGACTACCTAGAAATCACTCTGTGGATTAAATTGAAGTCAACTGGTGTGAGTGCCCCAGGCCACCCGAGAGACTGCTTGGTCTTCTCTACCAGATGCAACCTCACCAAGAGCCTGCACTCCAGCGCATGCAGAGAGAGGCCGTGCTCACACCAAGCGGAGGGGATTCTGCAGAGGATGCAGCAGACGGCAGGAGCCTATGGCATTGAACTTGGATTTATGCTCAGCACACAGAGATAAACACACTTCAGTTCCCCAAACGGCTCTCCGGAGAGGCTGGGATAAGAACAAGTCCACCAAGAGTTATAGATGTGATGCTTCCCGACATCTAATCAACAGTCAAGGTTATCAGCCTTTTCAGTTTTTCCTTTATCTGTTAAGAGTAAACATTTTGTTATGTTTTTAATTACTCTGCTGACAGGAGATGGAACACTGTCTCCCGAGTTTGCGCATCTTCTGTGCATGATCTTTCTACACCCCTGTGTCTCCTCCTTTCAAGGCACGACTTGTTTGGTTTCACATTTTCTTACAAAAGCTATTTGTAGAATGATAGGTCAAAATGTTTTCTCTGCTTTGATGTGTTGTAACTGTTCTTTCCGCCATCATCTATTTATTTACTTGACTTTGAACTTTCATAGTACATTTAAATAGAGCCCTGCCCTGAAGGATCCCTGAGCGACCAACAGCAGTTTGACCTCATAAGCAACCTTCACTTGCTTGGGTAGAAAACACAGACAATCTCTCACTTCTCCTTGTAAATACCTAAAGAAAAGCTAAACCAATCGACAGCAGCCAGGGGTCACCTACTCACTTCGCTAGGAATTGCCCAGTGGGATGCACGGTCTTCTCTCTCTACCAATCTCGTATCTTCCCGCTTCCTCTGGATCTGCCCTATCCCGTCTTTACCAGTGAGTTTCCTGGGTGGAGCTCCCTAGCTGCATCTTACCGGGAGCTCCTTGATTCACCAATCACTCGCTATTTGGTGCAATGATTTTAAAAATTTATTGTGCCTCAGATTTTCTTCGTAGACCTTGTTGGTTTATATTACTTTCTCTCTTGTGCGCCACAGAGGGACTTGGGGGGCAGTCATGTGACCATGCGAGCTCCTCCCATTCTTTATAGTAGGTGGCTTAGTCTTACTCTTTCCAGCTTGTGGGAAGAGAGGTGTGGGCCTCCCTCAGTCTACTGCCCTTAGTGACCAGGGCGCTGAGTAGGAGGGAAAGCGAGCTACTGTAAGCTGCGGGCTCCAAGTCCTTCCACAGTATCTCCTCTGTCCTCACAGCTTCCTGTGTGCCCGGGTTGCACTGGGCCAGTGCGCGAGGGCTCATTAGAGATGCGCGCTCAACTCACCACACCACGAGGGCACCCAGAACAGTCTGCAAACCACAAATGGCCCAAATGCGTTTCCCCTCGGAAAATGTTCCCCTCGGATAGGTATTTATCAGGAGAACAACGTTTACACAGTGACTATATGAGGAAAGCAGACAGCTGGACAGCAAATTGCAGAGGAAGAAGAGAAAGCAGAAGTGTCCGGGTCTGCGGTGGGGCTCAGTGTGTGGGAACCCAGTACAGAGGGCCACGGCGAGGCTGGGCTCAGGTACGAGGTGGGCGAAGGGGGCGCAGGCTCCGAGGCTGGTGCAGTTTAGGGAAAAGCCACTTCCTGGGCCATTTCCATGGCCGAGTCCTGGGCCATGTGGGCTTTCTCATGCTGACCACTGAGCTAGTTCTGCACTTTCTGTTCTTGATGGGACAGTCTGCAGGTGACTAAGGGCTATAGTTTTACAGCAGTAACTGCCCCGGACTCCGCTAAAGCACTGGGCACTCTCTCCAACTCCCTTGCTTGATTTTTTTCCCTGAGGACTTCTCCACACCTCCTGAGGTAGACCCCTTTGCAGGTCTGGGTTGTGCCCTCCATAACCTGCATCCTTTGTTGGCCTCTGAGTGATGCTGTCTAAAGAGGAGGTGACACTGGAGGGACAGTGGTGGCCACATTCCTTCTAAGCTCTCAGCACTTTGCCTCATTAGATCCCCAGCAGCACACACTGGGCTCCCAGCTCACCCTCCAGGGCACTCCGCCTCCTCTTCTCTCCAGGCTCCAAGGAGGACTGGGAAGAGGCCTGGAGCATGGCCACAGCAGTGCCAAGAGGTGGCTCCAC
>PVKN010011371.1:0-21740 GCA_004027915.1 Capromys pilorides | reverse complement strand
ATATTCACAACAATGTATTCATAAATATAAAGTAAGAATAAATGATTCATCTTCATTCACTCAAATATTCATGATGCCTGCTTTGTCCCAGACATTTTTCTGAGTGCTACAGAGACAGCAGGAAACCAAGCACAATGTCATCGCTCCTCCATCTGGACCCTAGTGAAGGAGGAAGCCACCAGTCATAACTAAAGAAGAGGAGAGAGACTCAGTACAAATGCTATGAAGAGAAATGTCAAGATAAGAGAAAAAGATTGTTGATAAATGTTGTTTTACATGGAGTAATCTAGAGATCTGAGGAGAAATATTTTGAACAGAGGTTTGAATTAATTGTATTAAAAGGACAGGAAAAATATGTGTAGATCCAAAGGATTGCATATTTGAAAATATATTGCCATTCCTTCTCACCTGAATTTGTAACCCAACTGTATTCGTCAGAGTTTCACCAGAGGAACAGATATAACACAAGATGTACAAATGTACAAGGAATGACAAGACCGGCTTACGGCAGTCAGCCTCAGAGTCAGATGCAGAAGCATGCAGAGGGCGTCTGCACACCCAAGACTGAAGGATTCAATACCAAGGTCTGAAGCTCACTGCAGTGTTCAGTGTAAGTCTCTATCAGTTGGCTGATGGGTCTGCAACAGAAGGATGAGGAATCCATGGGAAAGCTGAAGAATCTAAACTAGAGGCTGAAGAGTCTGTGCTGGAAGCCAAGAGATGAAATCCAAGCTGACTGCAAAGACTGAAGTTCCTCCTAGGAAATGGAACAGTGAATCCTTCCTCAATCCCTTCATATATCTTTTTTGTGCTGAGTCACTTTGGGGCCCACCCTCCATGCTCTGGGTTGGGCCCTCCCTCCACGCGGGGTGGGGCCCCCACAGCCCAGGGGTTGGAACCTCCAAGGCGATCTGGCCAAGTTGACACAATGTTCCAACTGCTACACCAACCTTGGTGTAAATTGCTTAGGAACTGGAGCACAGAGTTGCTGAACCTGGTCTTTGTAGACACAAGTGATGGGACAGGTCAGGCACTGGGCCAAGTGGACCACAGATCCAATCTATTGTATGCTCACAAGTCTGTAAGGGAGGGAAGATAATCTTTAATTTGCAAAAGAAAGAACTGAAAATCATAGGGGTTAAAAACACAGCCTGAGGTACTCATTCAAAGAAAATGACAAGTTCTGATCCATTCTCAGCTCCTCATCTGCCTGCTCTTACCCTCTATGCATTCTTTCACTCCGAGAGATTCCATACACTGAATTTCAAAAGCATTTCCTTCTTCACTTTGGTAGTAACTTGAAGCAAACAAACAAAACACTTGAAACAGGCTTGTTAGATAGTCGTCAGATGACCCTCCCCAGCCCCCCCCCACACACAATTCTAAAGTGGATTCAGTCTCTCTGGACTTGTCTACATAGTCACGACTCTATCATCTTCAGCAGTCCTGGCTAGAAGCAGTTGGATAAGCTGAGACAATTTTCAAGAGATATATGGCTCAGAAAAACTAGTGAACAACACTGAGTAAGATACTGAACTCCACGAGTGTCGGTATTCCATCACTATGACAACATACCCAAGAACATCAGCTTAGAGGAGAAAGATTTATTTTGACTCCTCATTTCAGAGGTGTCTGCCTGTGGTTGCTTAGTCCTGTTGCTTTGGACAGCTTTGATGAGGCTCACACCCCTAGTTTCTGTCACCACTCCAGATCCCACTGTAAACACTGCCAGACTGGGGAGAAAACCTTGATACATGAGCTGTAGAGGATGCTTCATAGTTGAACTATAAGCACCACAGCAAAAACAGAAACTAATTGGGATTTAAAAAAAAAAAAAACAGCAAGCAAGATACAGACCAGACAGATGGAGATATTCAGGGTGATTTTAACATAAATGAAGGTGCCAAAGAATCTTTGCCCTCTACCAAGGGTTCTTGTTGTCTAATTATTCTTTGTGATGTTAGCTCTTGGTGCAGCACATCAAATTAATAGAAATTGGAGGACTAAGTGGGTCACAACCCTTAGCTGGGAACATATGCCAAGATTATGAAAGTGACATCAAAGTTCACTAAGTAATTCTTGGGTCCTCTATAATTCTGCAATTAAACCTTCTTAGATGTTAAAACTCATCCTTGTGTCCAACAGAGGGAAGTTGAAAGGGGGGAAACTCCACAGAAGGTTTGGGCCATTTGCAATGGTTTTGCACTTATCATTACTGTTAATGAAACAGACATCATAAACTAGACGTTGCCTCTGCTCTTTCTATTGGTTGCTAACTCAATCAATCAATCAAAGAAGACCATGGAAACCACACTGTCAGATCACACCAAGAGGGGACAACAGTGGCAATGTGAGCTCCATTCTTACCCACAAGCATCTGGTTGGTAATGACAAAGAAGTCAAGCTAGCCTTGGTTTTGTTCTACTAGAAATGCAGAGCAGGTGTCAGGATGAGTAGACAGGTGTGGTAGAAGTTGAGAAAGACACAGAAATCCAGCAAAGAGAAACATTTGGACCCAGGTTGCTCTCCTCTGCATCTTGAATCAGACTGCTGCTGCAGATAGCTCAAGCCCTTATGTAAAGGACTGAGCTAAACACATGCATACAGGTTATCACCCAGCTCACCTGGCCAACACAGGAAATAGGGACTGACATTCAGCCCAGGTTCTGCCTGCTGACCCTCGTGTTCTGTGTTGGGCTAACCCATGGGGAGAGCTCACCTTTTTCCCATCCTCTCAGTCAGCAGCCTTGCCAAACCATGAGCCAGTGGGGCTACACCTGCCTAGAAGAGGGTCTCTTATCCTGATTCTTGCATAGGAGCACATGGAGCTTGACAGACACCTTGGGAGGAATGTAGCACTCATACTGAATGGGAAGATAATGGCTAGGACTAGGATGGGGGCTGTATGGGGTAGAAAAGAAATGAAAGTATCAGAGCAAAGACAGTCTTCAAGCAAGTCAAGGTGTTACATCTGAAGTGTTTCCACATAAGTTTATTCCATAACAGCTTCCAACAAATATTTTGGATGCATTAATAAACACAATGTTGAATGATGCTATCAATTAACATTTGGCTTAGCTGTAGACAATAGGATCTATCTTTCTCTTCTGTCAAGGTCAGCACATGAGCAGTTCAAAGCTGACATAGGGATAACTGTCACCTAGTGACGTATTCTTTTGTAGGTAGCCACATGTGAGGTGCCCTACTTAGTTCTTGGGTCCAACGTAGGAGCATGGTTGTCACATCCATGCTTTAAGCAGAAAGATAGAAAGAGTGGTAAAGAGCCAGGGATGCTGCCTCTTAAATACATTTCTCAACAGCATTAGATTATTTTTTTCAATTAATACCATATTGGCTAGAATTTAGTCACAGGGCCACAACTCACTGATGAGAGGCTGGGAAATGTAGTTCGTGTAATCTTTAGCATGAAAACCAAGATCTACAACACACAAGTGAAATGGAGGTGGGGAGGGGTGGCATGTGAGCAGAAGTACAGTCTCTAATAGAGAACAAAAGTTGATTTTTGAAAACAAAGCCCAAGATAGAACCAGTTTCTTTTTTCTGACAAAAGAGAAACATAAATAGGGAAGATGTGTCATGTACTATTAATTATAAAATATTAATTAAGCAAAAGGGTGAAATTTTATCTTATCAAAATAGCTCCTATAAAAAGAAAAAAATGCTGAATAATCTAGAAGAAAATGCATTCATTAACAATAGTTACCTTGGCTGGGCGTGGTGGCACACGCCTATAATTCCAACACTTGGGAGGCTGAGGCAGGAGGATCAGTATGAGTTCAAGACCAGCCTAGGCCACAAAAGTGAACTCAAGGCCAGCCTGAACTGCATAGCAAGACCCTGTCTCAAAAGACAAAAAAAACAGTAGTTACCTTGAGGTCATGGTACTGCAAATTATTTTTTATCACAAGGATATGTCTTATGTAAAAGTATTTTCCTTAAGTGTTAGCAAGTGTTGGTTGGTTGCTTGGTTGCTTGGTTGGATAAATGGTTGGATGGATGGATGGATGGATGGATGGATGGATGGATGGATGGATGGTTGGTTTTAAAGCCCTGTGTCTTAGTTTAGCTTTTCGTTCCTCTTCCTATAATCTCAACAGTAATCAGCAGAACCTACTCAGCTGAGTTTAGGAGGCCCCAATCTTCCTGTCTTGTTCTTTATTACCCTGACACTTGGGTGAACACTATCATTCTCTAAAGAATGGGGCTTTAGCTGAAATGCTGGCTGTCTGTCTGTGGGCTACTTCTTCACACTGGGTAACTCACCTATCCAGACTCCTGTGTTTGTAAGGATTCTAATACGATTTGTGTGGAGATTTAAATGCCCTGCCTACAAACACAAGACTTTATGAAGTGGAGGTGAGCATGCCCATGCAATGCACCCCATTCTCTAGACAAAGCTTTGAAATGCAAGTACTGATTGACACAATTTACATCAAGGGATTTCAATTTCTTTATCTTCTGCCCTTTCTTTTTTCCTTTAGGATATTGACTGCTGCTTCAAAAATTTGCATTTAGATGTCTCATTAAGAATCTGAAAATATATCCCAAGTGCAATAAAATACTTAATTCCCCCAACATCTCTAGACTCGCTCTTCCCATTCTCTCTTTCCATTCTCCCCACCGTCAACCCCAACTCCACTGCAACCCTAGAGTCAATGAAATTATGGGCTACACAAAGCTTAGGTACAAACCTTAGAGAATCACCTTAACTCTGCTCCTATCCCCGCTGCCTCCACTCCACCCCTTGACAAGGTCTATTTGCTAGACTTCAGATCAGAACTCAGGTCCAGTTGCTTCTCTATGTTTGGTCCTGCTCTTGCTCTCAACCACCAGCACTTTCTGTTCAGGTGACCTCCCTTGCTATCTGCACCAGTTTTTTTTTTAAAAAAAAAATGTATTTAGTACAGGGTCCACAGGGTCTCACTATGTAGATCGGACTCATAGTGATTCTCCTGTTTACAGTCTTCTAGGTGCTAGGATTATAGGGGGCGCCACCACACCCAGTCTCAATCGCTGTCTCAATGCACCTTGTGGATTGAACCCCAGCAGCTGCTGCGCCAGTCTTAAGTTTCCTGCTTATGTGAACAAAACCCCACTTCTGCAGCTTGCTGCACTAGAGGTACATGTCTGGCAGGATGCAGGAAGGCTTTGCTCCACCCTGGCACCCAGGAGTCAGCCTCCTTCAGCCAGTGTTCCCAACATCACCCAAGGGCTCAAAGTGAAGCATCTAACCTCCACACAGGCATTCACATGACAAGATCAGAAGTCAAAACCCTAATGCCCTATCTCATTCCCATCCGTACTCTGCTGGCCCCAGTAAGTCATGTAGTTCTTGCCAACTGCAAGAAGGAAGTGGAGCAACACAGTCTTCCTACCCCACCTTGAAGAAATTAAAGATGTTTCGGTGAATGCATAGCATCCTTGCTTCTCTATCAATTAGAATGTCTTTTCAAAAGGATTAAAAATTAAAGCGTATCACTACCCTGTGTAAAGCCCTCCAGTAGCTGCCTACTGTAATTATGCCCCCCAAAAAATCTTTCATCATCAAATACTTGTATGCTTCTCTTAGCTCAGATGTTTCAACATCCCCCTATGTTTATTGTGTTCTGGTGCCTTGGGTACAGGTTGATCTCTTCACTCTTATTCTGTCTTTGGTAGATCACAATATTTTATCTATAGATCTTATATTATATTATTATATAATATATTATGATATTTATGAAATGATGTGTTTATTTTTACCCAAAACACCTCACTTGATTAAGAGCAGGGATCTGCTAAATTTTATGGTCAAATCCACCATCTGTGAGGTCTAATATAACATGAAGTGTCAATTTGTTGAATCAGACAAATGAATAATTTTTTTCAATTAAGTAAATCTTTCCCGGATCTGGAGATATAGCTCAGCGGCACAGCACATGCCTGGCAAGTGTGAAGTCGTGAGCTCAATTCCTGGTATCCAAAAAAATTATGTCTTTCCAGAGCATCTATTTTGAGCCTAGCACTGTGCTAGGTACCGTGGAGAATACAAGTTCTAGGAGATGGGTGAGTCCTCCCGGAGCTTACCAAACAAATTGTAGGTGCAACTCCCGCAGCACAGGATACATTGTTCAAGGCGTCAGGGCTGGTGTGGTGGCTGAGAGGCTGCCAAGGCCCACCATGCTTGGGTGCCACCTCCCAGAACATGAGAGAAGATTCAAACACAGAGAAGCAGAGGCTGGTGAAGCTCCTGGACCAGACTGCGATCATGGGAATGGGTTAGAATGAAACTGGGGATCACTTTGGCTGAACTGTGGAGCTTGTATTAAACTGGGGGTACTAGGGTCACTGAAAAAGGATGGAGGCTTAGGTTGGGTCTGTAGATACTGTGCCTTCAGTTACCCTACAGAAGGGAAACCTGGGTGGGTGAACTCCACCACCTGCCTTCCTTCCCCTGGCCCAGCCATGTCTTCTCTCTGGGCCTCTCCTAGGAGGTGAGCCTAAACCCAGCTCCCCTGGACCAGGGATGCAGGCCTAGCACCCTCTGAAGAAACCAGCAAAGCCCTGAGCAGGCAGCTTTTGCCCTTCTCCTGCTGTTTGCCTTGGTTTTCAGATGGAGGATAAGTTCTGGATCCTTTTAAAAATTCCTCCTACAAGGACCCATCTATAGGGGTAACTTATCCATCACTGATCACAGCTATTACCTCAGCACAGGGCCCCAGAACCTCTCACAAGAACAGAGCTGGCTCCAGGGAGTCCCCAACTACCGAAGCCAAACTACTGAGCCCAGGTCCCATGAGGAAGTGAATCCCACTAGAGCTTCCAGACCATGGGGCCCCCAAGTGGGTTTTGATTCATTTTACTTCCACATCTTATGGACCTTTAACTCTGAGCTGGTGTGGTTGCATGTCCACTCAAAATGCCAGGCGAGGTGGACAGCAGAGCATTTGGGAACAGAGAGCCCATAGAGTTTGAGGACATCCAACATATTTTTGTTAAAAATAAATTGCTAGAAAAGAGACTCAAAGTGATAGCCCTTAAAACTTATTTCCCTCACAAGTAAACACCTCCAGTACAAGCATGCAGGTATAAGGGTGAGGTTTAAACCAGACACGACTCTCAGTATCCAGTTTGTCCACCAGCAGAGGCACTGTCACCAGCCCAGCAGCACAAGGGCTGTCCCAGGCAAACACAGCATGTCATAAAAGAGATAATGTGGAGCATGGAATCTTCCAAAACACCAAAAACTTGAAGACACCCAAGCAGCTATGGCAGCTATTGTGGACGCTTCAAGAACTTTGCCCACTGAAGCCCGAAACATCCAGAGAACTTTGACCACTGAGGTTCACTAAGATCTTCCTGTCTGCTGTCTTTTTTCAAATCTTTTTTAAAAAGACTTGCTTCTCTTTGTTCCCTACAAATGTCCTGCCTACACATAGGCATCATACATTCCACTCGATGTCACTTTTGTACAAACGTAGCATTCTCAACTGGTCTCAACCGGTCTCAGCTGGTCTCAGCCAGCTTCAGCTGATCTCAGCCGGTCTCAGCCTGGTGCCTACCCTACATTAAGCACTCCAGGGCTCTTACATCTTTTAACAGGTCAGCATTCCATATCTCTCCCTCTTGGGGTTCTGTTCTCTAATCTGACTATTCAGCCATGGTTCACACATCATCTTGAGCAGAGCTGAGAAAAGAGAACCCAACCTTCTTGAGCCCTAGAAGTCAAACACATCTTTTCCTACATCCCAGTGTCTACCACTTTATTGGAATATCAAACTGGAAGAGGTGGAGAATTTAGATTTAGCACATGTATTCTTCGTGCCAAGATAGAGAATTTCTGTTATTATAGAAGGGAAGAGATACTTGGAGAAACCCAACACTCTCTGCCATAATATTTGAAGTGATATTTTTTCCATCCAGAATTTATACAGAAAAAAAATGTTGATTAAGAAAACAGAATCCACAGTAGAGAATGACCTGTAATGTACTCAGAACAGGTAACTATATCTGCAAATAGCTAACTGCAAAGACTGCAGATATTCTAACACTGGCTAACCACCAACCCCTTTCATTTGATTATAAATCATAGCAAAATTGGTGTGGGACAAGCACAGCCCTAGATCTGAGTCAACCTCACCGGTATTTGATTTCCCTGACTTATTTATTCTCCGTTGAGTCCTGCCTCCCACACAGGGTTATTTCCTCAGGCTGCACTTGATCTTTTCTGGTGTAGAGCTGATAGACTAATTGCTGAGAATTTTCCATTTCAGGTTGAACCTTGGAGATGCAAAGGGATCGTCCTAACTTCACCACAGCTGACTTTATCAGTGACATTTTGGATTGCTTAGGCTAGTTCTTTCCCTCTAAAAAAGCACTATTTTGTACAAATGGAGAGCTCTAAATATCTGCAGGTGCCCTCTACAGCTGGTATTGTGGCAACTTAAGAGGCTTCTCTCTTTTTTTATTTTTTTGTCTTTTTGAGACAGGGTCTTGCTATGCAGTTCAGGATGGCCTTGAGCTCACTTTTGTAGCCCAGGCTGGTCTCAAACTCAAACTGATCCTCCTTAAGAGGCTTCCCTCTTAAAGGAAGACTTCTAGATTGAGGTGACAAAGATTTTTCCTTGACTGGTTTTTTTTTCCTTTTCCACTCAGCAAACCCTAATCCCAGCTCATCCAGCCCCACCACCTTAGTCACAAGTTCCTTGTGAAATTCTCACCAGCTGTGGTTTTAAGTTTTCTGTCTCCTGCATATTTTAAGTGTTTCAAACTGCGTTCCTCACCATCTTGCTACTTAAGTTTACCTTTCTTTTTGTTAGGTTTTTTCAGAGGTGCAATAAAGAGATAGGAAAGTTAAAGAAGCCTTTATTGATTCAAAATGACAGAGAGAGAGAATCCCAGGGAATGTGGGGGTTCCTCTGACCTGAGACAAAGAGAACTGAGACTTTCGTGGACTTTTGCTAGAGGTAGAGTTTGAGGGGCAGGTTCAGTGACACCAAAGGAGCGGACTGGGGTCTCTCCTGTGTGCTGGGGAAAGCTGGGAGGAAATTGCATCCAGGACTGTGTTGGAGAGAAGGAGGAAGTAGTCACTGGGAAGGTGAACTCTTGTTTTAAGAACTTGAGCTGTTAGAGGATCGCCACAATAATCTGGCAATTCATATTAGGGCCAGAATCTATTACTTTTCTCTGTGCTTTGAGCACTCAGGAAATTAGAATGTTTCAATTTGTTATTCATCAACTTGACAGTAGCATGAAAGTAACTTGACTTCAGTCAAAGTCACACCCATGATCTTGAATGTTGCTCTTTCTCTGGGCTAGCACTCTCAGTAAGGCCCCCTCCACAAGGCTGCAGGCATGGCGAGCCGCAGCCCCCTCAGCTGTGGGAGCTTGTGGGTAAGTGGCTGGGTCTCTGTAGAGTACTGTGTTCCTCAACCACAACACTTGGTGGATTCTATACATTTTTGACATGTGATATTTTCAATTTATAATAGGTTTATCGCGAGTAACCCCACTGCAAGTCAAGGGGCATCTACACAGTTGTAAGACAAGGTGTCTGGATATATAACTCTCTAAAACTTCCAATAGTCTACATTCAGAGCATACATACTGTACACTCACTTGGAACTCATGACCCCTCTGACCTCTTCTGCAAACATCCCAATTTATTTATGTTTGAGGATATGTACAAAAGGCTGTGTTTAGTACAGTCCATTGTTTCCTTCAAGAGGATTGATGATGTAGAAGGGCCATGGTCTGGAGAGATGGCTTAGTGGACTACATGCCTGCTTAGCCAAGCCCTGGAACTGTAGTTCGATCCTCAGCATCACATGTGGTGCTAGTCGCCCCCCCCCCCCAGAGTGGGCAGAGCTGGCCACAGAGTCCAGGCATGGCTATGCATGTGTACAATCCCAGCACTGGGGATCTCCATGCATCCATGCTGTATAATGAGACTCTGCAACAACCAAATGCATTAAAAGATAGATAGATAGATAGATAGATAGATAGACAGATAGATAAAAAATAAGAAGAAAGTTGTAAGGTCAGCACAGTGTATTTTATAGACTCCTTGTATTTGTAAGTACCTGCCTACTGACTAATACATAGGATCTAAGGATTGAAAGAATCACCATGCATTTCCTGAATTTTTTCATCAGTCTGCCTTTCTCTACTAGGACTGCGTAGGGCACTGGGTGATGTAATAGATACTAAACTAGCTTCAAAACATGATCCTGAGCAAATAACTGGGTTGTGGCACAGGAATTTTGGAAAGAATGACTAATTCTTTGTACTCTGATACTTTAAAGGCAATAGCTATTTTAGGCAAAGTTAGTGTTACTGAAAAGAGTGGTATAAATCAAATTATGAAGCCATAATCATGGCTTAAATGCCTGCTCACTCAAGGGTACTTTATACTACATTAGTGCAAAGAAAGGATCTCTGTATGGCAAATAAACAGGTGCATTTTATTTAACTTCATTTTCTTTTTGGAAGTCAGAGAAATGCTCTAAAATATTTGGGACGGTGTGCCCACCCAGAGAGCTAGGAAGTAAAAAGTGGTTCTGTTTTTCTCCAGTTCTGCATTCAATCTGAGCTTTAACCTTTTGGTCACAGTCTACGATTTAAGTTAATTTTCTGGTATTACAACATAGCTGTTTCCACTGTAAATCTCAACTCCCCGTTCTATCAGCATCATCAGCCAGGCTCATGGGAAGAGGATGGATGGTTGCCCCTCGCCCCTGAAGGGCTGTGTGGGTGGGGAGTAGATGAATGGATGTGTGCTGGAAGGTGTTGGAAGCTTCAGCTCTTCTCAGGGTCAACCCTTCCCTACTTGGGAATGGAGAAGAAAAAATGAAGATGAGTCCATCTTCTTGTACAACCAATCACCTACAGGTGGCAGGAGGAAGAATTGTCTCTATCTGGCTCAGCATGGTGCCCTTGCTGACGGAGGCATCCATAGCTGAGGCCCTCTGAGGTGCTGACCCTCTCTAAAGAGCCGCCCCTTGCCTCGCCAGCCTACGGTCTGAGTGGCTGCATCCTCTTCCAGACAGCTTGTGCCTTGGCATCAGGCTCAGATCTCCACAACCTCCATGCTCTTATAGAGAAGCTAGAAGAACTACTAAGTGTCTTCCCCTCTGCTCAGCCACAAGGTCCTGGGAGAGGAGCTGTCACCCTCAGTCCCAAGTCACACTGAATTTAAAGCCCTTGCCCCCGTGAGGATGCCAGACCCCCAGCAGCTCTCCAGTGCTGCCAGGGACAGGCAGCCGCCACTTCTCAGTTCATGTGTGTGTCTTCGGGGCGTGCACACAGGGCACTCTGCGGAGCACACTCACCTGGCGCGAGCTCACAGTGCTGCAGCAAGCTCCAGACAGTGCAGCTCTGTCAGAAGGATTCCAAGAACACCATCGGCCAACTCACCCAGCTCTTCAAATCTCTGACTTCTTCCTAACACTTACAGACTCAGTGGAGCAGGGTGAGGTCCGTCGCTGATTCTGTGCGAGTCAGAGATGTCCTCAAGGAACACTGTGCTTTCTTGTCCCAGCGGGGATAGCATTAAGGCAGCACAGTGTCCCACCCAGCCTGTGCTTCTACTGATTGTAACAATTAGGGGTCCAAGCCCTGTGGTCTGTTGGGAAGTGCTTCACAAACAGAAAAGCACCATGGGTAACCTAACTTGAAGTGTGTAGCTTTCACCTTTCACTCTTCTTTCACCTGCAGTTTTCGTAGATACAAAAAAAAAAAAAAAAAAAAAAAGATCCTCTCTTGTATCTACTAGGAGTCTCTGCTACAACCTCAGAACCTATTGGAGTTGCCCACAAGGTCATGTCAGAACTCATGGGGCTGCCATGCCTCTCAGAAAGCCACTTTCAATAAATCAATGCAAGGGTTGGGGATATAGCTCAGTGGAATAAGCACCTCTCTGGCAAGTGTAAGGTCCCCAGTTTGATCCCCGGTACCTTAAAAGTCAAGGCATAATTCCCCACACTCAGAAGCTAGCATTACCACAAGGTTATCTCCATAGAGTTTTCCTCTGTTTTGGCATATACTTGGTTGTAACCATGCTTCAATGAGTATTGACCTTAAGACATAAATCAACATACCCAGCAGTATAAAGAAATGCCGACAGACTGAATGTGTCATTTCCTCAAATAAATAGGTGCTCAAAGATTCAATAGCAGCTCTTCAACTCCATATGGAGAAGAATTTTGGAGAGCCTGGGGCATCCCTCTCCATGGTTTTACATTTTAAGCAGAAAAGTAGTAAAATTCTGGGACATTTAATTAGAGTTCTCTTCCATAGAATCGCCGCTGTAGACTTTCCAATCTGTGTGGTTAATCATTACCTTAGGCAAACTTATTTTATTGTCCCATCGAATAAGAGCTCCAGAAATAGCCTTGGACAATACTGACAAATTCAATGAAGAGAGAGCGAGAGGAAAAAAAAAAAAAAAAAAAAAACCTTTGGGATTAAATCATGTGCTTGGTTCATATTCATTTTATTTTTTGAAACTGTATGTATGTATGTATGTATGTATGTATGTATGTATGTATGTATGTTATGGACAACTCAGCCTGTCCTGGGGGTGGGACTAGCACAGCATGTGGTGCCAGGGATTGAACTGTGTTCCCTGTGGTTGCCTAAGCTTGCCTAAGCAGGCGCTTTAGACTGCTGAGCTATCTCACTAGTCCAATATTCATTTTAGATTGATTTGCAGATATTCATTACTGCTCTTGTTCACTTTTTATTGTCTTAGTTGACTTTATTTAATCTCCAGAAAAACAGAACCAATAGAATTATTAATTATATTAATAGTAATTGCATATATATGGAGATATATATATATATATATATATATATATATATATTATGCTAGAAGGGGGAAGAAGGAAGGAAAGAAGTAGAAAAAGAGAGAGAGAGAGAGAGAGAGAGAGAGAGACAGGAAGAGGAAGAAAAAGGAGGAGGAAGAAGGGGAGTGGTGAGATTGACTTATTAGAAGGAATTTTCTCATAAGACAGTGGAGGCCCAGAGGCCCCACCCCAGGTCTTCTGCTGGATGGAGACTCAGGAGTAAGTTCCTGTCTGAGCATAGGAACCACTTTCAGCCCAGTTGGAGATCAGCCAGAGAAAGTAAATTCTTCCATACCCAGTCCCCTGCTCTATGCAGGCCACCACCAGATTCGCTAAGGCCCACCCATACTGAAGAAGGCAATCTATTCTGTCTACTGATTCAGAGGTTACCCTCACCGTTCTGCTAAGTCGCAGAAGAGAAGTCCCAGGAATGGAGCTGCTGAGTTAATTACTGCTTATTGGAGATTCAACCCCTCATGGATACAGCGCTCATAAATCTAACCAAATGTCTGGGTACTCCATGGCCCAGTCCCATTGGCATATAAAATTATCTATTAGAATGACACTAAGAAAATATTTAAACGATTACTGGAAGCACACACACACAGTATACTGGCAAGGAAAAAAAAATGATTCTGCTACCAACAGGTATTTATTGTACCTAATACCCCGCATTCATATATTTGAATGCTTTTAGTAAGGTAACTAAATTTCTTCACTCTCTACACAGCCAGAACACTAAGAAGGAACAGGAGAGAGAAGGCAGAGCTGCGTTAGCACTGGTGAATAATGGCAACCCACAGGTGATCGGAGACCGGCAGTAGAGTGAGTGTCTCAGCATCTGGTCCAGACGGCCTGAGTCAGGGTGGCCCAATGTCCATTAAAGTGAAATGCTCTGAATTCCAACCCGGTGCATAGACACGAGCCCAGGAGAGAGGCCTTAACCAGAACATGCATGCCAATCCGCCTGCAGCCTCCTCGGTCATGCTAGCATTTGAGAATCTATGCTTGCCTTTAACGTAAAAGAACTGAAGCCCTAAAATTGGAAGTAATGGGGGTGGAATCTGGTCTCTGTGTGTGTGTGCACTGGGGCCCCTCCTTGCAATGATACCACTTTTCAAAAGGGTTGCTTTTACTTATTATTTTTATTTTATTGATTGATACAGGGTCTCGTTACACAGCTTGGACTCATAGGGATCCTCCTATCTCCGCCTCCCCAGTGCTGGGATTATAGACATGTGCCACCACATTCAGTTTTGGTGGCCTCAGTTTTGGTGACCAGCATGGCAAGTTCCAGCGTTGGCATGGCATGTAGTATAGGGGATTGAACCTGGGTCCTCATGCTTGCCAGTCAGTCCTTCAGACTACTGAGCTATCTCCCCAGCCTGGGTTTCTTTTATTTTTTTGCCTATATCAGTATGGTCCAGAACATAATATTTTTCCCCAGTGAGTCCATTATGTTGTCTTACTAAGAGCCAGTTTGCCATGAAAATGGGAAACTTCTCAAATCAAACTACAGTGGTCCCTTACTTATCACAGAGGTTATGTCCCAGTCACCTCTGAGACAAGTAAAACAATAACAAAATAGCAACATTATATCTATCTTAGTATTTACATATACTTTAAGGCTTTATAAACCCTTCCCACACTCTTATAAACCTTTTCCAAACTTTTAAAAATACTTGTAATATTCCTAACAATTCTCTAAGCTCGTAAACTTATGTAATTTTAACAAATTTCTTCCATATAGTGCACGGTACTGAAAAATCCTACGATACAGCAAAAACTCCGCAATAAATAATTTAGATAAATATTTTCTGAAAACCCACGAAACAGCAAGTCCATGAAAGTCAAGCCATGAGCTAGTGAGGGACTAGTGTATTTCTCCAGTATTCCATGGAAAAGGGAGATATTATTTCAGTTTTTGAAAGCACTCGGGGATTACAGTTTATTCATATTGAAATAAGGTTCTAAAAAATGTGAAAATATGCGTTAGTCCCACTGGGCCAGCGAGCTTCTCCTAGATTGGCAGGAGTATGCAATAGAAAGCAAAGCAATGAATGGAGTTCATGGAACACGTGCTACCAGGACACCCCTGAAGAATAAAGCCCCATGCTAAGTCGCAGAAGAGAAGTCCCGGGAATGGAGCTGCTGAGTTAATTACTGCTTATTGGAGAAGCAATGGTTTTACAAAATTCTGCTTGCTGAATCAGATATTTAGCTCTCTACTGGCAAAAACTATTAGCTTTCTTTGGAAATTTTGCAGGGCAGAGACTTCCAAACTTACAGCAATGAGGATGAACTATGAAAATGTAAATGTTACCACAAGTTATGCCCTGAAATCCCTGGTAGCATGCTAGAAGTGTGTGACAATGTCTGAACAAAAGGTGGGATGCACTGGAGACAATTCCCATTCGTGTCATCTACAATACCATCTGAACACATATCTCAATGGGCAATGAAGAGAATTTAACATAGCTCACAAAATTCTAGGAAAGACAGGGCCTGGTGGTACACACCTATAATCTCAGCCCTCACCAGGTTGAGGTGGGAGAATCGCTATGAATCTGAGGCTAGCCTGAGCTACAAAGCAAGACCTTGTCTCCATAACAACAAAATCTAAGGCTAGAAGGTCAAAAGTAGAAGGAAACTCCTGGACATGCAAAGGATAGGAAGGTCGGTGCCCAGCAAGTGGAGCCTGCCATTGCGCTGGGCCAAAGCCAGAGTGACATCTGCTGCCACGCTGCTGGAGAGGCTGTCACCAGCACTGCCACCGTAACTGGAACAGAAAGCACAGCCAATGTGCATTTCTGTCCATTGTGTAGCCACTGCCAGGTGTCCCCTCCACTGCTGCCAAGAACTCCGCAGGGCCGTCAAGGAAGAAGAGGGCCCCTTCTCTCTTCCCTGAGCTCCCTTCCTTCACTCACCCCCGCCCCTGGTAGAACAGAACCTCACACAAGCAGGGAGGCCTCCCGGAAGCTGCAGTTTGCAGATGATCACGCGTCTGCAGCTCACAGCCAGGGACAGGGTATGCAGACAACACCGAGGCGCCCTCAGGGTGATGCAGGAGGAAGGCAGACTCACGGGGCTGCAACTGCAAGCGGCTGTCAAAGACTCAGCACAAATTGACAGGAAATTATGCATTGATTTTTTGTTCATTCATTTATTCCAAGCGGAATGGCTATTAATGAGGAACATTTTAATTTTGCTTCTAGAATGACTGGCTAATCTGTAGTTCCTGCCTTACTGAACAGTATCTTATAATTATCTTAAAACCTCATTTTTTGAGCTCAAATTATGTGCTGGTTAGGACCAGCTCTTCTCACAGCTATAGTCAGTGACATTTCTGGTGAGAGTGTGAGCTCCAGTCAGGTTTGTGTCTCCCGCAGATTTCTGAATTATCACCAGGACAGATCTATAGATATCCAGCCAACAAGTGTTTCTATCTAAGGTAGGCCTTTTACCATAAGGACTATTCTAAAAAGACTAATTGCTTTAAACTTTTGGAAAAGACCAAAACACATGACTCATCATTTTGAATAATAGCCTATCGTATTAAATAATAATCATATTAAAGATTAATTTTTAACATTTTTCTTAACTATTTACTAATCTCTATGAGTCAGTTTTCTGTTTCTATAACACAATACCTAAGGTCTACAATTTTAAAAGGAGAGGTTTATTGAAGCTTAAGGTTTTAGGAGTTTGATCCATGGACATCTGATTCCAAGGCAGGGACATCATGGCAGAAGATGTGAGGATGTGTAACAGCTTAGCTCATGATGGCTGGGAAGTACAGCAGGGCAACAGCGTGTGACAGAGGCAGGACTGAGAGACAAGGTCACACCTCCATAAACCACCAAGACACCCCCAGGGATGTGCTTCACTAATGTGCTAGTTGGCTCCCAGCCAAGTTAACCCAATAAAGGCTAAAGATCAGAATCCAGCCCCTCTTTCATAGTCATTATCTTATTAAGCATCCTAAAAGCTCTATGAATTAGGTACTGCTAATGAATTCTTATTTTACAGATGGGAAACATAAAGCATAAAAAATAAACATATTTCACAGAGTAACAGAACAAGCAAGAGATAGGACTGCCCAAGGACCCAGACCAAATGATGGAAGTCTGAGATTTTAACAAGTTTAGAAAAAAAAGTTGGTTTTTAGCAGTCAGATCTCATAAGAGAGGCGCACATCCTTACGTTGCCCAGGAGGATGGAAGTAGGAACAATAGAAGGAAAAGGACATTGGAATGTTACCCTGGGGAGGGGACAAGTGATGCTGCGCATGCTGACCCTCCTGCTGCCAACATCCAGGGAAGATGAGGACTCCACAGCCTCCCGCCTCCCACTGTGGGCTCCTCCTCAGCCACAAAGCCTCCTCCCGGACAGCCACTAGCTTTAAGGACTGAACTGCATGATGTTACTTGACAAGAAGAAGCGTTCGTCTTACCACAAATTATCTCCCCGCCTTTGTCCTGGCTCTTCATTTGCCTATATTAATAATAATACTTCTCATTGTTATTCATTCACATTGTTAAATAAATGGATGCAAAGAGGGCAGGAAAGGAAGTGATGGTTTGACTGAAGAAAGAGAAATGTGGGTGGCAGAAATGGACAGTGCGTAGCGAGAGTGTGGTGAGGGTGTGGGGGTGACTACCTTGGCACTCAGCACTAGGGGAAGAGGTTCCAATGAGGACACCAAATGTCCTGTGTGGCATGGGCCAATTTTTCAGTGAAGAGTTTTCCTCCTCTAAATGTCAACACATGCCCCGCTGAGAAACGCTGGCCTAGATTTCCAGGGCAAGGCATGCGAGGCTTCCCCGGTTCCAGAAACCTACTCTCCACCAGCATCAGGAGGACCGTGGCTTTCTTTACGGATCAGAGCTTTGCAGCAAAGTACAACATACGTTTTGACCTTTGGTCCCCAGACCTACGGCGAGCTCGCCCTTGAGCCAACGCCACCGCCATGCTTCCAGCGGCCACTGCACAGCTGTTTACACCTGATCGCACTCTCCACGGTGTCCCTTCTTTATCGACCTCAGAGCCACCGTGGACACAGTCGCTTGCGCTCACCCCAGCTGTGCTTGTGTGACCCAGTTTCCTGTAGCTGCATTTCCCCACCTGCTCAAATGCTTCTTAGACTCCCTCACAGAATCCTCCTGCCCCGCCTGATATGCACAGCCTGTGTTGCCTCAGGTTTCAGTCCCAGCTATCTTTGGGGTTTCACTGCTGTTATCCCCTAAATATCACTCGGTACACATCCACATATTAATGGCTCCTAGGACCCAGCCCTCACTCCATCTTCTCCCTTGGATCCTGGCCGCATATACCCAAAAGTCTGGGGGTTTAAACAACTATCAGAACCTCAAACATAACGTGCACCGCTTCCCACTCCCCCACAACACTCTGTAGGACTGCTCTCTAGTAAGTCAATGTCATCCCTAAGTGTTATGGCTTAAATCGTAAAGGTCCCCAAAGCCCCATGCACTCATAAGTGGTTGGATTAGGAGGCCATCATGGCTGTGAGAAGGTGGGGCCTGCATGGAAGAAGCAGCTCACGAAGGGCTGACCCAGAAGTTCATATCCCTGCTTCTTCTCCTACCTTTGTGCTGTCTTGGCTTACTATCTGCCATGCTATCCATTGGCCGTGCCCCTGTGCTAGACCATGCTGCCTTGGACCCAGTGAACTCCCTACTGAAAAGTCTGTAAACTGTAAGTCAGAGTAACCCCTGCCTTTAGGTTGTGGGTGTCAAGTACAACATCTCAACAAAGAGGCAAGTGACCAATAGGTTGTGGTTAGTTCCCCACATGTGGTTAGGTCCTTGATCACACTATCAGCCTAGTCCCCTTGTCCTATCCAGAATTCCCTTCTTCTAATTATCACAGTGACCTTGTCAGGTCTTCCCTAGGATCTGGCCCTGCTGTTCTCCTCACCTCCTCTCCACAGATCTTCCTCTCATGCTTTCTTCCCATTACTCTGATGTACAGAGCACATTTCCACCTCCAGACCTACACAGTGGCATGTCCTTGACTCAGCTCCACCCCTCGAAAATGTCATCATGGCTTACACCCTGATCCATCCAAGTCTCTTCTCCAAAGCCATCTTCCAGAAAGGCCATTTCTGGCCACGTTTTCACAGACAAAATCCCCTTTCCTCATTTCTAAGTGATATGTCATCGGTCACATACCACACAAGGTCCACTGTGGAGAATTGTCTGCTCAGTGGGACTCCAATGAAGAACTATAGTGTGAGGAAAGAGAAACAGAAGAGTCGGGAGAGGCAGCACAGAGGTGCGTAGGAGCAGGGAGCTGAGTGGCTTTCAGTGCTAGTGGGAGACAGTGAAGGATCCGTGTCTCTAGAGCAGGTGCTTGTGGGAAGGTGTGGTTAGGACTGACACACATACAGGGCTTCGGACAGAGTGGTGTCTTTCATGGGGGACATTCAGCCTCTGTGGAGGGGGGGTGGGTGCTGCTTACAGACTAGGGAGGAGAAACCCTGCACTTCCCTTCTTCCTGTCCCTGTCTTGCTAGGGATGACATGTGACCAAAACCTTCTGGAAGCCAGAGTGCAAGTAACTCTTGGACATGTGTTTTCAAGGGGGAAAGGCTGCTCACTCCTTGACTCCAGACATTAAGCTACTTGTTGTTCAGTGTCTGCCTTTGCCTATAGAGCACAAGCTTTCTAACCTGTCACGTTAGTTCTTTTCTTTATCTCAGGTGCCTAAAACAGTGACTGACAAAGTGAACCACAGATAGATCCTTCCACTTGGGGATAGTTTTGACTTAAAATATCAAGAGAGTGTCCTTTTCCCCAAGTCTCAATGAGTCTTATGATTCAAAACCTCTTGACACCTTGACACATATGATTATCACTGGTCAAGGAGAAGACTGTGTCTTTCACAACCAAGGGTCTCTAGGGCAATTCTGAGGCTCAGGAGGGGTCTGTGGATAACAATTTTGTGGACAGATGTGTGGGGCCTCCAGCAGGTTGGTCACTCAAAAGGACGACCTTGAGCTGAAGGACCTGAAGTGTTTCCAGCACAGATAGGAGGATGTATTTTTCCAAGTCATTCTCTAGTATTTACATAGAAACATGCAAAATAAGAAAATTAAATTGCATTAGAATGCTCCTTGAAAATGTGTCAGTCAAATAAAAGAGCTGATTCCAGTTATCTAGGGAGAAATAAGGCAAATAAAGGCACCAACAAAAGACAGAGGGAAAAAAAGCTGCGTTTCCTGAAGCAGAATTAAAGGAGAGAGGAAGCTGCAACTCTTCTTTCAGCACTGCCACTGTCCTCACTGCAGGGGATGCAAAGGTTTGAGCTTTGAGAGGGCTTGGGAGGTCTCAGAGGTCAGCAGGGAAATCAGGTGGTAAGCTGCATCTCCTCTGCTGGCCCATAACATCAGAACGCGCATAAATGGTAACCACAAACACTAGGACATTTGATAACAAAGCAAGGTGACACCGTGCAATTGTTCACACTGAGAAAATCCCAGAGGGATCAGAGTGCTTCACACACCCACATCCAGTCGTGACAGAGTGACTGTGGTCTCGGTGACCCCCTCCTTCCCTTCCTCCAGGCACATTATTTTTTTTTTATTTTGCAGGACCAGGATTCAAACTTACAACCTTACACTTGCCAGGCAGGCACTTGTGCCACAAAGCTATCTCCCCAGCCCCTCCAGGCACATTCTGCACTGTTGATTAGTCATCAGTCAGCTCATAAAAGCAGCTAAGTGCAAAAATGTTTATTAAAAGTTTAATAATGGTGCCGGTGAGATAGCTCTGTGGCACAAGTGCCTGCCTGGCAAGTGCAAGGTCATGAGTTCAAACCCCAGTCCCATAAAAAATAAATAAATTAAAAATTTAAAAAGCCCAGTTCTTTAAAAAAAATTAAATAGTAAGTGATTTCAGAGTGCCCCCTAAATATGAGAAGCATAGGCTTCAGATATGGAACCTCATATTTCCGGTGTCACAGGGGAGTCGGGGTAGTGACATGACAGGTAACGGAATGTCTTAAGGAGAAGGGAAGGAAGGCCAAGAGAGCAGATTTCACCAAGGAAATCTAAAAATAAAGTCAAAAACAAGAAAAAATAAAAATGGGAAGACATGTGAAATGGATTGCAGAAGGTCTAGGCAGAGGAGAAGAAAGCCATGGGATTGAAGTGAGAGCCCTGCACACAGTGGCGCGGACGGGGGAACAGAGTTGGGCAGGGGAAACAGCAGGGCAGCTCCCTGCTGCCCAGGTCTTCAAACACCTGGGATAGGGCTGTGGCAGAGGCAGAAGGAGGCCTCAACCAACCAGCCCTGCGCTTCTGATCTGAGGAGCAGAGTCCTCTTGGCTCTGCTTTGGCTAAGATGTTCGTTCCTGTGGTTTTACAAGGTCACCAGGGATGGCCCACCCCAAAGAAGATGGTGTCATGGATGCTTGGGAAGTGGAAAACCAAAGGCTATGCGCTTGTCCCATTCAGTTTCCAGGACTCAGTTTCCAACCAAAAAGAGGTTCTGATGAAATGTTAAAGAGGTAGTGAAAAACTAACAGATGCCCAGTTAACATGGAAGGTGAAACAGCTCTGTAAACAAAGAAGGATGTATACCCAGGATAGATATAGCTACAGCGACCCAGAGATAAGGATATACATATGATATAGATGCATATATAGATACAGATGATATAGATGTAGATATATGGAAATAGGAGATATATATGCATATGTGTGTGTATATATACACATATATATATGGGGATAGAGATATATATATATGGAGATATATATTCAGATATATATAGAGATAGTGATAGAGATAGAGAGATATAGACTTAGAGATACTCCTGCCAACAGCAAAGTTCCTGTTGCTCTATATCCTGAACCAATCTCTTTCTCCTTCCA
>PVKN010011370.1:0-21748 GCA_004027915.1 Capromys pilorides | reverse complement strand
CCCCCTGGGGGACATTTTAGAGCTAAATCATAACACTACTGTAAATGTAACTCATGAGCTTGTAGCATCCTCCACCTGTGAGGCTGGGAGAAGAAATAGCTCAGAATCTGAGCCTATAGGGATGGGACCAGGAGCCTGGGTCTTGTCCAACTCCCTGGCGGACTTCCTCTCCTAAAGTTTGAGAAGCGGTTGGCAAGCTCGGTATTCCGGCCTCTGGCTGGATCTTCAAACCACCTGGTGGGGAGGGAGGTGAGAATTAATTATACACATTTGTGAGCCCTGCAGTCATACAGGGTCTTTTGTCCTGGACCACAGAGTGTCTGTTTGGAGCACAGGTGCAAACAAGGCACTTTGGAAATGCTAGGATGGGCCACAAAGGGGCAAAGCACCAGAATGCCATGGTTTCCCCTTGGGGAGCCTATCCAGTGTAGAACAAGGCTGCATATGACCAACAGCGTGGGCAGGCTCCTCTGGCTCAACAGGGCTCCCCCTCCAGAAATCCGTCGGAAGACACAATGCACTTTCCATAGAAACAATATTCTGCATTGGAAAGCAGGAGCTCAGGTTGGTCCCCAGATACCATGGCACCCAGAGTAAGAGCTGAGTCTCAGCAGTGCTGCTTTGCAGGAAGGGTCATGGACCAGGAGAGCAGGAAGTAGAGCAAGTCAGATAGAAGGTGGAGGGAACTTTCCTGCTCTCCTACTAGGGCTCAGAGCACTGAGTCAGCCTTCAGCTACTTTGCTAGTGAGCAGCTGCCCTATGATCCTGGCACATCCCACCTTCTCCCTTCACTGTCCTGTTCTTCCACCTCCCCAGGCCTGCCCTCTCTGGGAGGTCTCAGAATTTAACATCTCCATCTTCTCCCTGCCTTTCCCCAGCCTAGACCCATGTGCCCAGAGCTGCAGGCTCTAGGGGACCAGCTTGGTCATGTCTCAGCATGGGAATGAATAATCACAATCATGGAGGCAGAAGGGACTAAAAGGAAGATCTGGACTTGGAGGCAGCCTGGGACAAGGCGGGTAGGGATGGCCCACTGTGACTGAACACCGTCTTCTCTCAGCTGCTTCTTGGGAGACAAGGAGGCCATGAGGCAAGGGGCAAACACCAAACATAACTGAGCTCAAATTTGCTGCCCAGATCCAGCACTGTTGGGCAGACTTTGCAGGTCATGGAGCTTGGTGAGAGGAAGTCAGACCCATACTCCTCCCAAAGCCAGGGCCAGGTGCAAGGGGGTCTTGGTATCAACAGATGACAAGACCTAGCTATGGGGAGAGGTCTGGGGCTTGTGGGGAAATCCTGGTCTAAGAAAAGGAGACCTCTAAGCTCAGAAAGATGAGCTGTCTTGGGCAGGTGATCTAGAGGGATCTTGATCCCCAAAATAATTAGAATAAAATTATCAATCCTGGCATCCTCCACCTGGGACCCTGCGGGAGACCAGAAGGTGGATCCAGTGCTTGCTTCAGCAGCACATATATGCAGTAGGAGGGCCGGGAGCTGCTGGGTTCCTTTCCCACCTCCTGGACCCATCCCAAAGGCGGCTGGCTGATCTGATCAGTTCTTTTGTCTTTCAGGTGAACTAGCAGGGTTGCTCTTTGTGAATCATTTCCCTCTAGAAACAGGGACCTTCAGTGCCTCAGCTTCTATATGGAAGACTTGACAGGCACTTCCAGAGCTTCCCCCCACCGCAGGAGAAGCCCAGCCACAAGCTCTGTCTGGTGTGGCTGTCGGTCACTAGCCATCAGTATGGGGAGGAGCCTAGCTGATGCTCAGGGTCCATCCAAATGATCCTTGCATCTGTGCCTTTCCTGGGGTTCTTGGTGTATCATAAAGCTGCTAGAGAATACCAAAGGCAAGTATGCATCAGCTGTCACTCTGCTAGGTTCAGAGGCTGTCATTTAATGTGTTAATTCGAATGACAAGTACAACCTTCTGTGAAGTAACCAAAGAGTTGACTTGAGAAGCTGTGGGTTAGCTCCAGTCCTAACCAAGTAAGCAGTTAGCTCTGAAGCTGCCTAGGCACCAGAACAATTCCTTCTCCCCCAACTCATACTGCATCAGTGACTTTAGCCCTCTCAGGACTTCTGGATCCCTCCCCCATGAAAGTCTTCTCATTAGGGCAACTAGGATTTGCCCTGTCTCACTGAATCTTGGAACTAGAAGCCAAGAACTTGCTTAGCCCTATGCTAGAGCCTTGACCCCAGGCCCTTTGTGAGTGAACATGCATTTGATCTCAGGTCATGGTTACTGCCCTGCACAAGCTGGAACAAGAGCCAAAGATCCCAGTCTTCTTGCTCTGGGCCAGATCTGCTCTGGTTATGTTTAAAGAGGCTCCCACAGCCAGCTGTTGGTGGGAGAATGAGAGGCAGTGACAGAACATGGCTGTGGAGATGGGTACCAAGAGACTGAGAGACAGACTTCAGAGAAAGGCAGAGAGACCTCAGGAGGGCTGGCTGGCTGGTGAGAGGGAGAGAGAGCTCCAATCATTGGATTACCTGGGAGTCTTTTGGCTGACATAGAGACTTCCTATGCCAGTGAGGACAGCTGCCAGAATGGCAGTTGTGGTAGGCTGGGGGAGGGGGGACCCTGCAGGCTTTCCTGACTCCAAATCCCTACCCTGACCTTGAGTTTCTGGCTTTTCCCACACACAAAGTGGGCTCTTGCTTGAACGTGGAAGGGACAGAGCTTACTCTCAATTCTTCTTCTACTCATCCTGAAGATACCTGTCCATTGGAGCCCTCAGATTACACCAATGTCCACCCAGTTTTATGGATGAAGTAACAGAGGCTCAGGGTGCAATAATTGCCCAAGTTCATCCTATATAGTTGGAGTCAGGAGATGGGCCCAACAAGCCAGGGACAGCCACCCCTTTCGCTTTTAGCTTTGGGCCTGTTGCTCCCTGCACCCATTTCTCTCACCCAACAGTCTCTGCTGTGAGGCACACAGGCCCTAGCACCAGGAAAAAGAAAGTTTCTGCTAACCTGAAAACAAGCCACAGGAGCAAAGCCCAGAGTGCGCCTGCAGAGTTTGGAGCTCCTTCAACTTCAGGACTAATTGCAGAGAGGCGGTGGGCGGGCTCTTGGCAAGCGATTAGCTGTCCCACTGCATGAATAATTTGCATAGAAAATGCTTTATTTTGGCAATCTATTAAAGGGCCCACAGTGCTGTGGCTTATCTCAGCCTCACAGCAAGGGGAAGGCTTGGCTATCTCGTTAAGTTCTGTTGATGCATAACAATTTGAAATGGGCACAAGCTAGTATGACATTTAAAGATGCCTTCACTTAATTATATTACACAAACATGGGGTTGTTTATCCTTGGGAATAAAGTCTTTTTGAAGTCAAAGTTGGCATGTGCATAAAGGAGGGCATTTTAACTGATTTTTCAAGAGGGGGCCTCCTCACTTCAAACTCGGGGGGTTGCATTTCCTCAGGGCCTAGTAACACAGAGGCTTCTATGGCTGCGATGCAGACTTTGAGATTGCTTCTTTAGTTCTTCCTCTTTAGGGTTGGCCTACAGTTTGGCACTTAATAGAGTATTGTGAATAAAAAAGCTTATTAGAGCGAGGCAAGGAGACTTGCTGCGTGACCTTGGGCGAGCCCTTCCCGTTCTCTGGGTCTCCGTTGTCTCCTGCGCAACATGTGGGGTGGGGCTTTCCCGTGCTACAGCAATGCCTGGCACACCACAGAGTGTCTTGGCCATTGGTCAACCGAGTTCATAAATGAAAACACAGCCTCCTTGATAATCACTGAAGGGAATTTAGAGACCATTGCATTCTTTTTAAGGACCAGGCACAGGATGGAAGAGGGGATGAGGAGAAACTGCAAGGGGCTTGCAGCTGCAGCAGCCATTGGTATATTTTTGTTCTGCCAAGGCCAAACACCACAGAAACTGCAGCACCGGCAGTCTCGTCTCACTTCCCTGAAAACTAGGAATTAGATCCTGAGTGGTAGAGCTGCAAGGAGAGCCCCAGATCCCTGAGAACCCCACCTTGCCCACGAGGTGCTCATGGAAAAGCCAACCGAACACTGTGCTTGCAAACCCTTCACCTTGTGCCCTGGAGCAGAGGCCAGGGCTGCCACAGAGGGGCTCTGGACCCTGGCTGCAGCAGACTGACTTCTGCCTTCTGTGTTTCCAGTGAGAGTACTGCCTGCTTGGGTCATTCAACAGATGACCCAGCGAAAAGGTGAGCTTTGTCCAGGGTCCTGGCTTCGAGACTCTGTGTCCTTCTAAATCCAAGCTTTTTGGAAAACTGATTCTCATCTTATCTCAGGATGAGAATCTTCCTATTTTCCCCACAGGCCCAAAGACAGCATGCCCCTCACCTCAGAAGCTGTTAATATGCCTCTTCCTGACATATAAATATACATGTGTGTATGCAGAGTGTGTGTAATTAATAGATACATTATGTTATTAAGAATAGAGATGACTCCCCTTCCATTATGATTTCTTATAAAGAAAATGTTCCATTAAAATAATTGAAAGAAAATGAGTTGGTTTTAATAGTTACCTTTGTATTTAAATGATGTAAGAGTACTCTAGATAAGTTTTAGAGAAGTGCTAACTCCTAGACATGGTTCAGTAGCTTCATGGCTGATCTCTGCCTCTTGTCAGTCACAGACATGACTCTCCCAGTGTTGAGTAAAGCTAACCTCCTGGGAATGTTAATGTGTTCACCCTGAGTGAAAACCTTCCTGCTGGTCCTCAGAAGAGTTCCTATCCAAATTGTAGCACTAGACTACCAAGGTGAGAGAACAATTAAGTTTGTGTCATCTAAATAATAGGAAGCAAAGGTACTACCTACTGAGTGGTTTGTTCTGTACCAAACAGTGTCTGCTAAAGACTTTTGAAGGATTGTCTTTGTGGTTTAAAATGGCTGAATGGAGCCAATTTCATATTGTTCAACCTAACATCATACTATACACTCACCATTGTTATTACTCTTTGCATATGAAAAGTTAGGAAAATGAGGCACAGAGAAATGAAATGTTTTATCTGAATTACAAAGTGAGTAGAGCCAGCTGCCACTTTTTGAAAGTTAAAGGCTCTAATTCCCTAGGCATCCATCACTGACATTTTACCTTTTACCAAAATGTGTGGTGAGTGTACACCTATTTGGGTGAATATGGCTAAACTGAACTTGATACCTGTTATGTGTTTAATTAGTGTTCAGCAAAAAAATTGATGAATAAATAACTAACATGAGCGTTCTGGAAGCTCTCATTTCAGAATGGTCTACAGGAACAGGCTGGCTGGCTAATGTTAGGCCACTTGATCTGTGGCTCATCAAATTCTCTTCTCCTTAGAGAAGACCCCTTACACTAGGTTTATTCCCAGCATCACAAATGGGGTAAACATATTGGAGGATGGGTAGGAAGGTGACAAACCTAGGGGTTATGTTGCTGTCAAGGCAGAGGCCCAAGATAAGGAGCCATTTAGAAGAGCAGAGAAGGGAGCGAGAAGGACCATCATGAGTTGTCGCTGTTTCCTGAGAGAGGAAAAGCCTTCCTGGTCTAGATTTGTACACAGTTCCCCATCCAGTCTAGCTGAAAATGGGCTTCAAAATAACCACTAACATCAGAGTCTTCATGGCATACCTATCACCTCCTGAACACTTGGAGGCATTCCTCTCTGAGTCTGTCTTCTGGTTCCAGTAAAGTCTGCCCATTCACATCAACACACATCCTCCTCTCTTCCCTTTACTTTGTCTGCTGTGAGGGGCCAGTGTGTGTCATAGAGGCATGGTGAGCACTCCAGGAGGCACCCATCCCATGATCCCACTTATGATATGAACTTTAATAGTGTATTTTTCAATTTTAGGTCAAACATGACTAAAAAAATTGAAAATTTATAAGATGCCAGATAGACGTGTAATAATGACAGCTGCTGCATTGAGTGCCTTCCAGTAGCAGGATGGGGCCTCGTGTTCCAGTGACTGTGGAAATTGTGGAACCTCCGCCCTTCCTCTGTATTTTCTCTTTCTTCTCCTGGCTCATGATGTAAACAGCTTTGCTTAGCCACATGCCCCCTGCCCTTGCCATCCTGCACCCCTGCCAGAGGTCCAAATCAATAGGGCCTCTGGATTGTGGGCAGGAACCTCCAACACTGCATGTTAGGTAAACCTTTTCTAAGTTAATTATCTTGGGTATTTCATTATAGCAGTGGAAAACAGATAAATACAATTATCCTCAAGGGACCTGAAGCCCCAAAGGTAGGTGACCTTCCCAAGCTCTCTCAGTGAAGTCAGCGATGAAGGAATCAGGACACCAGCATTTAATTCCTACTTTAGAACTTCTCCCATAAAAGCATGCCATCTCCTGAGATGGAGCGGAGCGAGGAAAGGACAGCTATGGCTATGCCATAATGGATCTGGTGAAGTGACAAATGGGTAGAACTCCTCTGGCCACCAGCGTTTACTCAGAAATCATAGACTTCTGAAACCAGAGCCCTACCAGCCTTATCTAGATGGAAGAAAGCAACAAATGGCTAAATTATCTTCCCTACAATCCCACTGTATCCTGAATCACTTATTGCTCACTTGACAAATGTGAGCTGCGGCCCACCCATGTGCCAAGAACTGTTCCACAGAACTTCTGGATGTGGAAGACCTGTCACAATCTCCCTCCAGACCGTGTTGCTCCCTCTCCCTCTCAGTTTGGGTCTCACAGCTCAAAAAGAAGAGACAGAACCTTGGTACCATGGACAGCTCAGTGTGGGGGTGTGGAGGAGTAAGCTAGGCCAGGAAAACAGACCCTTCCAATTGTCTGTCTTCTCTGGAATATCCCCATTCCCTCTAGGAGAATCCAGGAAAACCTGATCTCAGTATATCCTAAAGGAAATTTAGGGATTTCTGTTTTCTATACATTTAAGTCAATCTGTAGGTTCTAGCTCTTTGACATACAGCATTTGAAGGCCCACCAAGACTATATGAGGATATTCTAAGGCTGCTTAGATAATCACCTAGACTCGCTCTTCCTTGTTCTTTTCTCATCTGCTTTTTCTGTGACATCAACTTTTATCCCACAGCCCAATCTCTGACCCTTCCATTATGCTTTTTGACTTTGAGTTTATTTTGAGTGTTTCTAATGCCAGAACTATAACTTATCCCCAAATGGGATCTGATTTAACTTTCCTTGTCTTGCTTTGGACAAGTTCTCCCATACTGCGCTAAGACTTCCACATCATCCATGTGGCTGTGCTCCCTTGCAGGCTAAGCCTAAATACAAATGATGTAGGTGTCATTTTGAAGTGGCTCTCCGAGGAGAAGAAGGAAAAGCTGGAGTTTGATGACTATTTAAAGTAAAAGCTAGCAGTCAGTAGAGGCTGTAATTTGTAATTGATAGGGAAAGGCATCAAAGGAGTGTATATGAAGGTTTCTATTTCTTAGAGTTTTTTTTTTTAAATATAATGAGTGAAGTGGCAGGTAGTACAGCATGAAGTTAAAGGAGAATAAATTCTGAAACAGTTTCTCTGGAAAGCAGGAGACAGATGCAGGGACCAGTAGAAGGATGAGTGGGTGATGTTGAGGGCCTGGCAGAAAAGGTACTATAATTTGTAGGATTCTGTTTTGTGCATTTGAGAAATTGGCCCTAGTGGTACTCAGCTCCTGATGTGCAGGAACAGGAAAGGTGGATGCTTGGATGGATCTATGGTTAGAAACTTGGTGACAATGGCAGTGGAGAAAGAGAAGTCAATGGATCTAGGTGTACGGACAAGACAGTAGCCATTATAGTAGATCAGTGGAAGGATAATGAGGAACCAATGCCAGAAGAAGACTGAAAGACTTCCAGAAAAAGGACTTGAGCTACTGCTAAACACAAGTAGGCTGACAGTAGAACCAGGCAAAGAGGTATGAATATTGAAATACATATGAGGCTGACAGTCCCGAACCCATCCACCATCTGGTTTGGCCTGCGTGCCTGCTGGGGAAGGACCTCCAGCCTACCTCCATCTCCCAGTTCTTCCCGCCTGAATTCCAGTCCCGAACCCATCCACCATCCCTTCTGGCCTGCCTGAGCCTGCCTGGTAAGGACCCTCAGTCTGTGTCCATCCTCAGACTCCTCAACTCCAGAGCTCTGACTCCACCCACAGTCCAGACCCACAGGCCTCACAGCAGCCAGCGGCCTGAGCTACAACTCATAGCCAGGCACCACTGGAGGGGAACAAGCTTGGTGGATCCAAAACAAACTCCCATAGGTGCTAACAGCATAACTTCACCAAAGTACAGAGATCACTGCCATACAAAATGATAACAATAAGGAATAAGATGCAGTCACAGGGCCCAACCCCACCCAAATCAAGTACAGGAGATGATACTATGGAAGAAAATGGGAATCATGCAGCCAAAAACTCTGAATCTAAGTTAGACAGACAACTACAGAAACATATAGAGCAACTCAGATCAGAGATAACATCTGAAATAAAAAAAAGAAAGAAATATAAGGCTTTGGTCACAGAAATTCTGAAAAATAAGACCTCATAAGTAAAGCAGTTTGGTTAAGAACAAGATCAAGATTGTGCCAATAAGCAAGGGTCACTAAGTGACATAAGGACAAGAAATAGAAGTCATGGGTATGTGGAGGAAGGAAGTGGAGAAATTGGGAGTTCAGGTTATTTATTGGCCTCTTCTCAGAGATGCCAAAGCCTGCTGGTCCTCCACGAATGCCCCCAAGAGTATGTTCCAAAGTTCAGGAAGAACTGGCAACCATCCGAGCTCATGTTTGTGAGAACAAAGACTTTGTGCTAAGCAGCTCCATGCATCCTCTCCTCACACGGTTGAGCCCACTTCTAAGAACACTGGATCTGAATAAAAGACTAAAAAGCATTCCATGTGCTTCTGCTCCCAAGTGTCCTCTTGAACTACTCATAGGTCCCCTTCTAGTCACCTCCTCCTTACCTGCAAAGGGTCATCATGGTCGTGGAGGTTTGTGATAGATTGCAAAAATGACTATATTTTCTCTTTGACAGTGTGACTTGGAATATGTTCCAGTCAAAAGTCCCCCATCTCCACTGTTTCTGAGATATTTTTGCTACGTTGCCCAGACAAGACTCAAACTGACCATCCTCCTGCCTCAACCTCCCTAGGGCTAGAATTAATTACAGGCATGTGCCACTATGCCCAATAGACTTTTTTCTTATCCTTTCAATCTGCAATGGATATTGTGACCCAGCCAAGATAATGTGGCAGAAGAGACACTATGCAAGTTCCAAGCCTACACCCAAAGAGGCCTTGCATGCATCTGCTTATTTTCTTTGGACCTCTGTACACAAGTCCAGACTAGCTTGCTAATTAATGACAGATGTGTACCCAGATGCCTCTGCACCCCCAGCTGAAATCTAGCCAGCTTCCAGGAGCAGGATTATGAGCCAATGGGTGATCCCATCCTAAACAGTCCTGATTCCAGCTGAGACTCACTGAAGAAGCTTAGCCTAGGCCAATCAAACCAGACACAGATTAGCATGGCCACCCAGCCAGTCCATGGACCCATGAAAAATAATAAATGGTTTCTATGTTAAGCCACAAGTTTTGGAAAAGGTTAGTTTGTTATACACCAAAGCTAGTAGATACGAAGTAGAATGGAGGAGAGGTAGAGATACGTTCTCCTGAGTAATAAAAGAATGATATGTTAATCTATAGTTGGGATACCACAGGGCCACTACTCTTCTGCAGAATTCACCCCTTTTTCCCTTTCTCTGGGTTGACAAGTCAGATTCCCTTGTGCAGGCCCAACATGCCGAAATGCAGGCATCCTCCTTACATGCTATCTGAGAGTCTCGTATTGCCCTTCCCAGGCAGCAAGCATTATGCTATGTTATCTGCTAACACAGATGATTGGACAAGAACTTGGTACCTGACCAGGAAAAGACAAATCATACTGTTGTCTTAGAAAATTTGGCTTATAATACTTGAAAAATATAATATGTAGCAGAACTAGAAGATAAAAAAGATGGATCTAGAGAGGTTTTACAGTAGAGTATGGCACTGTGAATGCTGAAGGGCCACAGAGTTTGTGGCAATTGAGAAGTCAAGAATAAAGTGGAGCGAGATCCACAGAAAGGGCATGGAACACTGTGAGAAAACATTGATAACTGGTAGAGAAAAACCAGACAAGCAGGGTACAGCTCAGCCCAGTTAGTGGTCAAGCACTGCTGCAGCAAGTGTGAGCACCTGCCAGGGAGTGCCTCCAGCCACCAGGGATCTGGAACCAGCTTTCACCCAGGCTCTTGGGATCCTGTCCCCATTAGAGTCCTGTCCCTGAGTTTCTAAAAGCTGATTCTATGCTTAGGCAACTCCCTGACTGGGCTGATCTGAATGGTGCTCTTGCCTCATAATGGCCCCCAAAGAAATAAGCTTGTCTCCCAAGACTCTCAGCCTCACAGATGTAGGGGCAGACAAACATCACTGCCCTTCTCTATGTTCTCTATGTCCTTCCCAAGTCTTGGACGGACAGGTCAGAGAAATGACTGCCAGGGTCAACAAGGTGTGGGGTTACAGTACAAAGAGACATGTACCACTTAGAAGCAGCTATAGTACCGACATCTAGACCCCATGGCCACTCCCGACTCTGCCTGCGATGCTGCACTCCCTCCTACCAATTCTCTGGAAAATACTCTTCTAACACTGCATCTCCTCACATTTGAGGAGCTGCCACCACCTGTGAGAGAATGATTCACTCTGCTCTTAGCCCCGAGAAGCTCTCTCCCTTTAGGACTTAGTCATCCCAGAGCAGAAAGACCCTACCGAGGTCAACCTGTACCATTTGGAAGTGGGGAACCAGAGACTCAGAAAGAAAAGTACCCGAAGCCATAGTGGCTGGCCAAAGAGGAAAGCAGGAAATGTGAGAAATGGAACCCTTAACTTCTGCATCTTTCCTCCTTGAAAATGTCTCCGACAAGTCAAGAGGATCTATTAGGAGATGGCAGTCAGTGAATTAGAGTTTATGTTGATGTTTCATTCATTCATTCATTCTTTCATTCATTCTATTTTAATATTTATTTTTATTAGTATATTTTTGCAAACACAATGATCACATTCATCATAGGGAATTAGTATGTGTACATAATGTACCTTAACTCTTCTTTCCCATTCCCCTGTCTTCAACCCTTCTTCCCCTTTCCACTTGCAAATGCTTCGTTTCCGTATTTCCCTTCCTTTCTCTTTGCTCTTTATGCACTCTTTGAGTTTCTCACACAAGAGAATTATTGTGATATTTAAACTTATGTTTCCCATTTATTTCACTTAAAGTTATGGTCTCAAGTTATCTCAGTTACTCCTCTCTCGTTGCTGAGACAAATTACTCAACACCCAAAATGAAGGAAGGAAAGGTTTATTTAGCTCACAGTCCCTGGAAGTTTCAGTCCATATTCAGCTGGCTCCAAGGCAGAGGGGCACATTTCAGAAAGCAGCAGTTCACGGTGGAGGAACAGCAACAATGGCAACAGAGAGAGAGAGAGAGAGAGAGAGAGAGAGAGAGAGAGAGAGAGAGAGAGACTGTCTCTCCATCTCTCTTATATTACATTCAGGCTCTCTGCTCCAGGTTGGGTGTAGCACTCACACCCATAATCCCATCAGTACTAAGACTATAATCCCAGTGGATCATGAGTTAATCTCAAACTCTAGAAGTCCCCGCTCCATGACTACATGAGGCTTTGGGGGCACAACTGGACACAAACCATAACACAATTTATGTAAAAATGGCACAGGTTTCTCCTTCTTTACAGCAGAGTAGTACTCTAGTGTATGTAAATACCACATTTTCTTTATTGATTCATCTTTTGAGGGGCATGTGGGCTGTTTCCAAGTTTTAACTATTATAAATTTTGCTGATCTCCACATGGGTATGCTTATATCACTCTGGCATGATGCTTTTAGCTCTTTTGTGAAGGTAAATGGCTGAATCAAACAGAACTGATGGCTTTGGGGTGTTGAGGAATCTCCATAGTGATTTCCACAGAGGTTGTGCTAATTTACACTCTCACCATTATGGTTTATGTCTAGATGTTTCCCCAAAGCCTCATGAAGCCATGAGGGTGGGAGCTCTCCAGATGTGGCCGAACCTAGAGAGTGTGACGCTGGGATTAAGAGTGTGTGATCAGTTAATTCATTGGCCTGGCACTGTCCTAATCCCAGAAGCCTGATTAGAATATAAAAGGGGCAGAAAGACACTGCTAAATTCAATCCTTGCATTTGTTGTCTTCCACAGCCATGAACAGCTGCCCCTCTGCCATGTACCACCCTGACTTGGAACCAGCCAATTATGGACTGAAACCTCTGCAAACTGTGAGATAAATAAACCTTTCTTCCTCTAACTTTGGGTATCAGGTATTTTGTCTCAGCAATGAAAAAGAAGCCAAGTCACTCATCAACAGTAGAGAAGGGTTCCTTTTCTCCATGGCTTTGCCAGAATTTGTTATTGGTTGATTTCTTGATGATAGCTATGCTTTGTGAAATGAGATGGAATCCACGTTGTTTCAATTTCTACTTCTCAAACGACCAATGATGTTGAACATTTTTTGATGTATTTATTTACTGTTTGTACTTCTTCATCTGAGAAGTGTCTGTTCTTATTAGAATAGAATTAAAAGTATCTGTCCATTTTTTGATTGAATCTTTAAATTGGGGGAATTCATTCATCATTTCTTAACACTCTCGATTTATATCAAGCCCTGCACTTAACAAACTTTTACTCAACCAGAATTTCCTCAAATAATATAATAACCCTCAACATTCTCTCTGGGTTAACCTAGCCCAGGCCCAGAGCCTGGAGATGAGAGCTAACAACAGAGCCAGGGGCCACATGTCACCACATACCAGTGTCCTCAGAGAATGGCATAATTACTTTCCTCCTTGCTATGACAGCATGCCCAACACTGAAAGTTAAGGAAAGTTTTACTTAGCTCACTGTTTGCAGTGGTTTTAGTCCATAGTCAGCTGACTCCAAGGGAGGGTGGCATGGCAGCGGGACATCGCAGGGGAGAAATCCCTCACAGTGAACCAGGAAGCAGCAAACAATGAAAAAGCAAGTGCGAAGAGATGAGCTTCTTTCTGCCCCTTACGTCTTATCACAGCTACCCACCCTTAGGGTACATAGCACTCACCCCCCTTAATCCTAGCATTGTACCCTGAGTCAATCCCAACGACATGCACTCTAGACCCAGCCACCTCTGAAAAGCCCCCCTCCCATGAGGCTTTGGAGGGACATCTAGGCACATGTCTTAACAGAGGTCCCTGGGAAATGGCCAACGTGAGACACCTGCCATAGTTTCATCGTCAATATCCATCAATCTAACAAGGACAGTTCAGCTTCTACCTACTGGGGCTCATCCACTGCTCCCTTAGTTACATGTGGCAAATTCTATTAAAATTCTCAATTTTTAAAAGAGGAAGCTGGAGCTCACGAAAGAAAGGATTTGCCTCATCACACAGATGGTAACTGGGAGAGAGATTACAATCCACGTCTATCTTGATGGGCTTGGCTCTTTCTACAATGTTACTGAGGGACAAGAGGCATCTGGAGGTCCCAGAGGAGCAGGTTATAGCAGCCATGCAGAAGACAATGAGATGCTAAGGTGTCTGCTCTTGGGCCAACCTAACTGTAGTTCTGGTGACCCACATGCTATTTCCCTCCAGGTTCAGTATGGTGATAAACAAGACTCTGAATTCTGAATCCTGAATCTCACAATGGGAAAGGGCCCAGGATAAGATGAAAGGTCTGTACCTGTGGGAACTCATGATGCAGCTGGGTGGGGGAGAGCCTAGGGCTTAGGGGGCAGGACAGTCAACAAGAACTGAGCTATCTGCTACTTTGGAACATGTCTGCATACAGGGAATTTCATCCTGGGAAAGGGAGCAGTCTGTGAGGCTGAACTTAGAGGATGGTGCGAATAGGCTCAGGGCCCACACAATCCACCTCTGGCTCAGGACCCAGGATACAGAATGGAATGGACTTGGGAGAGCTAACTGTCCAGAAGGGGTCCTAAATTAAGAGCTGAGGACAGTGGTACAGCCATACAGCTGATTGCACAGGCGTGGCCTTCCTCAGTGTAGAAGTGAGCTGAGGCCCACTGCCAGTCTTAATAACCCTCGAGACCCATGTGGAGCCTTAGCCCTGGGCAAGGCAGGGTGGACTGAACACCTGGGAAGACAAAAGTGGCTTGCCACCATTGGCCTCTCTCCCTGCATAAGCCACCCCTTAGCAGCTCAGGAAGATGATGGGTGGTCCTTCAGCAGAGTAAAGGACCCCTTATCTGATCTCCAACTCTTTGCCAAGAAGGACCACGGTTCTCTTCTTGCTCTCTAATCTGCAAAATCCTCAGCTGACAATCACAGGCACTGTCCCCTTGGATCCCATACGCACAGTGCCATCTGCCGGGAGGCTGGAGGAGCAATCCAGAGGCTGTACTAAGTATGGGCCTAAAGCAGAATTCAGATCCCTAATTCACAGGAAAGCTCCTCTGTCCTGCTAGCCCTGGCCAGCCAGAAGGTAACGAGTCTCTCTGCCTGCCTGCTTCCTTTGTCCCCAAAATCCTGTCTTGCCACTGCCTAGGTATCAATCCTTCTTTGATTTGGTTCCTCTCTCTCAACTCTCTTCTAGTCTCTCCTGAGGGTAAATTGGATCCTAAGCCAAAAGGTGCAGCCACAGAGCTGGGGTCACCATAGGATTGCACAAAGCTGCGGGGGTGGAGGTGGGGGCTTTTGGATTCGTGGGTCCCGGGAGCAGGAAGTGATGTCTGTACCCTCGGGCACACATGGGCCGGGGAGGAAGGGTACAGGGCCCAACCTGCTGGAAGGCTATTGGAAGCTCCATGAATCTGCTGCCAAAAGTCTGCCCAGGAGCTGCTGGCCCAGAAAAATATGCCCACCCCAAGCTGCCAGGAAGCCAGGAGGGAAAGGAACAGTGTGCACCTGTTTGCACACTCTGGGAACAATTCGGGATAGCCAGAACTGTCTCCCAGAGGATGAGAGGGACGAGCTTTTCAGATCTCCCATTAGAGCTTCCCATTTTCTGCATGAGAAAACTGAGGCCAGCAATCGGGAGCATCACACTGAGAAGAGGGACAATGGATACGCATTCCTGAAGGGTGGGGACATCTGTGCAAGTCCCTTTTCTCACAGACAATGATGCCTGGAGAGTAACAGGAAGAGTTGGGCTGGTCTGCCCAGGGTGTCAACACTAGTGAGCTCTGCCCTGTGCTTGTCCTGTGCATCAGGCTGGGTCAGCATGACAAGTACCTGCTGAAGAGCTGCTGAGGCTCTTGGGCTGGGGACTAGGGGGTGGGCACAGAGGCCGCCCACCTTCGGGTGAGAAGAGACACGTGGCCATAGCTACTGGTACCCATAGAGCTGGGATGCTCACACCATTTCCCTTGCTGCTCAGAGCAGGGCCGAGGTAGGAGGCTTATTTATTTCTGTGCTTTTATTTACTCATCTTTTATTCATTTACATCCTGTCAGTGTATATTGTTTACATTATAAATCATATGTATTCCCACACTTCCTCTTAAAGAAAAAGCCCAAGAACACATATTGCCCTGAAGCTGTGGAAAGGGTTGTGGCAGCAGTGGCACTAAGGCTCCATCCTCCCTTGGGATGCCCAGTGGGCTGCAGAAAGCCCTGATTCTGCCAAACTCAAGGCTGAGACCACCTAGATCCCCAGCACCCACTCAGTGTACTGTAGCGTGCACCCCTGACTTTCTATAGAACAGGAGAAGGAAGGGAATGAGAGAGAGTAGGGTTCTGTGGAAAAAACCAAGGATAGGGCTTTCCCCCTTTCTCTTCCCGACCTGAGCAGGTAGGGCTTAGCTGGGACACTAGGTGCCCAAAGCCATTTGAGCTGCATCCAAGCCAGACTGTAGGAAAGCCTCGGTGGAGGAAGGAACCAGAAAGACAGACTGCAGCTGCTAAGACATTGGGTAGTGATGGTGAACCTTTTGGATCGTGCAACGATAGGGGCCGGGGAAATAGCTCAGTAGAATAAGCGCTTGCCTGGCAAGTGCAAGGGCCTGAGTTTAATCCCGGGTCCCTCAATCAATCAATCAATCAATCAATCAATTAATCAAGCAATAGAGTATGCAGTGATGCAAACAGCCCACTGCCCTGTATGCGTCATAGGTTCACCACCACTGCCATAGAGGAAGTAGATTTGTGAAGGATGGGTGGAACCAAGAATGGGTAACCTGGTAGGGTACAACATTGGAAGAGTAGCAAGTCAGGAACAAATGCAGAAGGCTCTGGGTGGGACTGGCTGGCCGTCCCCGTTTGTATCACATAGGTTGCTGTCAGTGGAGTTCACAGGCCTGAAGTTCAGGTCAGACTAGGATTTCAGCAGCTGCGGTGAGCACATACAACCTGCAGCTGTGAGAATGAGCAAAGGGGAACTGCTATGCATATCTCTAAGTGGGGGGATCCAAAACATGAATTTATTGCATATCAAAATCTTGGACTATATCTAAGGCTAGAGGAAAAGCAAGCCTCAAACACACTGTCAGGAAATGTAAGCAACTAATAACCAGCACCACAGGCTAATGCCAAAATCGTGGTGACCTAACACAATAAAGTTAACCACTGCTCACATTTCGTGTCCATCTCAGGATGTAGGGATGCAGGTTGATGGGACATTGTCCATCTGGTGTCTGCATTAGTAGCACACAGGCCTATGAGACTATGGGAGCAAGAGAAGGAAGGAGAGAGAGAGGACATGGTCTCTAAACGGTAGCAACGCAGACCAAAGCATTCATCTCTTCTGTTCATAGTATACTGGCTAGAGCCAGCCACATGGTCAAAAACAAACTTCAAAGGATGCAGGGATGTACAAGGAGACAGTGCACATTCTGTACAGGGAGCCCTGCCCCGGCTGCACAGTGAACATCAACCAGACACAATAAAAATAATTGACTTTTAAGAAACTAAGGGGAAAAAATCAAAATCGCCTTAAGATGAGCAATAAGAAGAAATAATAAAAACATAAATAAGTTCATTAAGAACACTATTAATTGGCCAATGACCAGAAAAGCTGAAATAGTTAATATGAACAAAATAATGTAGAAAGGAAAAAGTACCACCTATCTTGCTTTTGCATACTTGTGTCAGTTTCATAAGAGAAACAAGGAGGTCAACAAAGATTACTGAACATATCACAAATGCCAAATAATTACCATTTCAAAAACTATAGAAAGCAAGGCATCAAGAAGGCTTTCTGCTACTTATTAGTTTGGCACCAATTTATTTATGCTTTTTTTTGTTTTGTTTTGATCAGACAGTATTGAGAAATGCAGTGAAAATGGCAATATATTTTAAGTTCATCTTGCGCATCTCAAGGTAATCTTCAATTAACCTTTTTTTGAAGCTTCAAAGAGAATAGTAGAAAACTAGTTTTTCACCACTAAATTATCTTACCATGTGCATCTCATATCACAAATAAAGATACATAAATAAAGAACACAAGACTTATAACAACCCTTAATAAGTACATTTATATAAAATCCAAACATATTCACAGAAATGACAAAATAGTCTTTGTTCCAAAGCTTTATTTTCAGAGTGAGCCAACCTGACAATACTAGTTAACACATCAGAGTACATTCGAATCTAATACATCAAGCATGTGTTTTAGACTCAAAATATATTTGAAAATAAAAGTAAGAACATTGAGGGTACTGGGCATCATACATGGCCCATGCCTGCAATCTCTCATTTGGGACACTGAGGCAAGATCATAGTGAGTTCAAGACCAGCCTGGGGCACATAAGCAAGTTCAAGGCCAACCTGCACTACATAGTGAGACTTTGTCTCAAAAAAAAAAGAACATTAAGGAAACTGCACAGGGCCACAGTTTCTACAAAACATCATTAAAGAACCACTCAGTCACTTATAGCTTACAAATACCCTCAAAGTCAAACATGAGAATGCAAGTGATCGATCATTCAGTGTGAACCTGATGTTCCTACCTCACTGGCCCAACAGTGGTTTTCATCTACAGTACCCATGTAAACTTACTTCCTTTCGGTGAGCTTGGCAAACCACTGACTCCATAGAATCTAGACATTGTCCTCTTTATTCATCCATCTAGTAACTTTTATTGATGTCTAGCATGTTCCAGATGCCACTCCGGGCACTAAGGATACAAATGTGACCAAAAGTGACAATGTTTCTGGCCTCATATAGCTTGCACTCTAAGCAGGCAGTCGATGAAAACAATAAGCTTTGGGTGGTTTAGATAAGCACAACAGAAGAGTGGGGCAGGGGACAAGGGTGTGACACCGTGGCTGGGCTACTGGGCATGGCCGGTGGATGGCAGAAACTTTTTAACCACAGATGCAGAACAGCAGCTCGCCATCCTGAAACATGATACTAATCTTCTCACTTGGGATCAAGCCAAGTGCTCTACTAATACCAACCTTTTAACACAAGATCAAGCAGGTATAGCACCTGTCTGGGAAGCATCAGGTCCTGAGTTTGATTCCTGGTCCCCCTCATGCACACACACAAAGATCAAACAGGTTTTTGACGGGATATGCTGGATCTAATGTCAGAAGCAAGATGTGAAAGATGGTAGCCATTGGCTTTGCTGCCACTTCCCCTTGTTTCTTGCCCATCCTGCAGGCTTTATCTTTTCATTCTCCTTCTGAGCATTTTTGCTCCTTTATCACTTCTTCTTTGCTTCTTTTTCTTTCTCTCTTTTGCCCTAAAATAAATGTTAAACTTTCACATTCACCAGTGGCTCCAGCTAATTCTTTCTGTGTGACAGTAAGATGCTAGCAAGCACTGCTGGTCCCTACAGTGGCAGTCACAAGGGGACAAAGCAGGGCAGGAGAATGAGTGTTGTGTTTTTCACCAGTTGGTCAGGGAAGGCTCACTGACAAAGGCGATATTTGAGGAAAGGCTTGCAGAAGGGGAAAGATTGAGTGTCGTTGGTAGGTAGGTCCAGAGCATTGTGGGTAGAGAGCACAGACAGGCTCAAAGCATGTCTATGTGAGTGAGAGCAAGGAGGTCCAGGCAGCTAGAGGGGAAGCACCGAGACTGTTAGAGGAGATGAGAAAAGGAACATTTAAGAGCTGCAGCCCAGTAAAATATTTAAAAACAATTTTTTTGAGGAGATAGCTCAGCAGTCTAATCACCTGCCTGGCAAGCTCAAGGACCTGGGTTCAGTCCCCAGTACTTGGAAGCCTGGGCACCATGCTGGCCACAGAAACCAAAATTGGTGTGGTGGCTGAGATAGGAGGATCACTATGAGTCTGAGCTGCCTAGTGAGACCCTATACCAGATAGATAGATAGATAGATAGATAGATAGATGATAGATAGATAGATAGATAGATAGATAGATAGATAGAAAGATGATTTAGAAAATGCTTTCAAAATGAACTTCAGCCACTTGGGAGCCCCTAACTACATCAAAGCAGGATCTCATTCCTGTTCCTGTCCCTTTCCACCCAAAGATCTCTGACCTCCAGTGTGCTGGGGACAGCCTCGGCCTCGTCTCAAGCATATATTTTCCCTGTGCACATGACAACCGGCTCCTTTACTTGTGCTTGCTGTACCTTGGCCCCTCGCTGACAGTTTTTAGTCACCTTGGCAGCCAGAGCTGGTATTACCACTCAGTTGATGCCATTACCACTGCCCTAGCCTCATATGCGGGCCAGCAGGGGGCAATGCCCTCCCTTATCCTTATGGACCCTGATGTGTCGTCAAGGCTTTTCTAAAGGCTTGAAGAAAACAAAAGGGGAAAACAGCACAGGAGGAAAACTTGGCGGGCATCCTGCTGGAACCACGACCCAGCAGCCACTTCTCTGCACAAAGAGCTCTTTCCCCTCACCTAGGCCCAGCTCCTCCACAAATCTTGGGCCTTCAGTGCCGCTCTCTTTCCCAGGCCCCAGACTATCAAAGTCCTGTCTCTGAGTCATATCAGAAGGGAACCTCCAAAGTTTATTTTTTAATTTTACTTATTAATTATTTTGTGGTAATGGGGATTGAGCCCAGGGCCTTTGTACTCAACTAAATCCCTACCACATCCTTTTCTAAAAGCTTTTCTGAAGTTTTTATTTCAAGACAGAGCCTTCTAAGTCATTAAGCTGTTTAGGTTGGGCTTAAGCTTGCGATCTTCCTGCCTCAGCCTTCCAGAGCGCTGGGATTATTGGCCTGTACCATCACACCCAACTAGTCTTAAATTTTAAAATATGAAAGGGTCTCATTAAAGAAAAATACTACTATTATTTATTCTGAAAATCCCTTTCCTCCTCATTGCCTCAAGCCCCATCTCTATGATGTGTTGTGGGATTTTGGTAGGAGGACAATACAATACAGGACACCTAAACATACTATTACCTTACAATAGTCACCTGGAGTATCATATATAAAAAGAGTGTGGGAAATCTGTCCACAAGCTGAAGATCAAGGAATCTAGCTGAGGGTCTGGATCCCATGGTAATGACCTGCATGAGTCCAGCTAAAGACCTAGAGCCCATAACAATGCCCCCCATGAGTCCAGCCAGAGGACAAGAGCCCACAACAATGCCTCATGCAGACCTGTTTCACAGATCTGCACTGACAAGGCCCAAAGGTCAGTGGTGGCATAGGTAGTCTATGCCACAGAGACAAAGGACCTGTGCGAGCAGGCTGAGGGATCTGAACCAGAGCCAGGAAGCAATGTGTGAAGTAAGGACCAGAGCTCCCCTAAAAGGTTCTGCAGCCATCCTCAGTGATAGTGAGGTCCCAAGCACATTTCAATGAAGAGAATAGCTGAGTTCATCAGGAAAACCAGCATGACAAGTGCCTCCAAGAGAATCAACAGCTCCCAACAGTTCCCTACAGCCTCTAAACTTCCTCTCCAGTTCTGCCTCTTATGCTGCCAGAAACAATCCCCAGGTGGGCCTCCCACACCCAGCACCATGCTGGTTCGTTTAGCTGGGTATTACAAGCTGACCACCAATTGTCAGTCCACCATACCATTGGACACAAAAGCATCTGCTGGCAACTTTTGTCAAAATGGCAATAATGTGGCCCCTGATGTAGTGAAAAACTATGACATTATTATAGAAGATGTAAGCCAGGGCTCCCTTCTCCATTGAACAGTGGACTCTTGGGCTAGGAGCTGCTGACTGAGCAGCAGATGTGTATTCAACTAGTAGGGCGTCATGAACCATCAGGTATAATGGGCCCTACCATGCTTTCTTTTCAAATTGGAAGGAAAAATGGATTTTAAGTCAAAGATTGTCCAAATATAATATTGACATTTATCTCTATACTAATTATATTAATATTCTCATTGTTAGGACAAAATTCTTGACACCTACAATTTATAAGAGGAGAGGTTTATTTCAGCTCACAGCTGCAAAGGTTTCCATACCTGGTCATTCAGCTTCGAGGAGAAACGTCACAGCAGGAGAGCCTAATGGAGCAAAGACACTCACTTCATGGCAGCTGGGAAGCAGAGTAGAGAAGAGCCAGGGACCACACACAGTTCCCGAGGCCGCACCCCATGATCCACTTCCTCCACCCAGGCCCTACCTCTTACTAGCCTGTTGAGCTATGAGCTCATGAATGGGTTAACCCACCAATGAAGTTAGTGCCCTTACATCCAATCACCTCTCTAGCAATCTCTTACTCTAGTCAAGTTGACAGTCAAGATTCACATGTTAACAGTCAGTAAAGTAAATCAAACATCCATCTTTAAATATGGCATTGTTTCTCTTATACAAGAAACTCAAAGTATAAATTAAGCACAAAATAGAAGATAGATAATAAGAAGTAGGGAACT
>PVKN010011369.1:0-21625 GCA_004027915.1 Capromys pilorides | reverse complement strand
TAGCAAAGAAGGTGGGCCTGACCTGGCCTGGGAACAACTGGCACAAGGGATAGGAAGTGATCTGAAGAACAGAAGCCCAACTATGCCTAGGGTGGCACGCATAAGGTCAGGGGAAACCCCGAGAAACTCCAGCCCCAAGGGAGACCCCTGCATCTCTGGGGGAGGGCCTGTCCCAGGAAGTTTGGTGTCCTGGGGTTCTGACACCTCCCACTCCTATCCCTAGAAGGGGTTTCCAATTATCATTAATTGGACAAGTAGGCATCCTGCAGACTGCGTAGCAAAAGCAGCCAGATCTTCAGAGGCAGCCCCTGTTAGGGGCCAAGTGACCTAGGCTCTGGGAGATGGGCCCTAGGGTCCCTGTCACTCTTCGGGGGATCAGGTGCTAGGGCCACATCTGCTAGGCACCCCTGGGTGGCCTCCCTAGGAAATGGGAGTTATTCTAGGACTGGGGCAAGATGTGGGGGGATAGGAAATCTGAAAATAACCCCCCGCAAAAAAACCTGGCATTTAAGACTCTCTAAACCTGACTGGTCTGGTCCTATTAGTCTATTCCTACAAACACAGCTTTTTGAATTTCCTGTTTCTAGTTTTCACTACTCAGGCCAATCATTCATTCATTCATTCATTCATTCATTCATTCATGCATTCATTCATGTATTGGGCATCTATGGAGCCCCTCCCATGGTTAGGTTGAGGGATCACCCAGATGGACATTCTAGGCTTGGCTGTAGGTGATGCCTCGGAGGCTTGCTAAGGAGATAGGATCTTATTTTAGAGGTCTGTGAGCACTGGAGAGTTCAAGACAGAACAGGGACAAGGCAGGTCTAGGAGCAGAAAAGGTTCTTTATGTTTAACTCTCCCTTGCCACCTAAACCGGGGCCCAGGCTGGCCCACAGCACATGGGGCAACACTTCTGGCTGGCTCCATTTTAAAATTTGGGTGGGGAGAAGGAGGTCAGGCTGGCAGCTCTACTTGGGCATCGAAGCAGCAGCCTCGGCCTGGATGAGGCTGTAGGTCCCTTGATCCTCAGACTGGAAGCTTTGCCAGAAACGCTAGGACTGGAGGGAGAAGGAAAAGCAGGCTCCAAATCTCTGGGCTAGTGCAGCCGTTAGGTGGGAAAATTGGCCCTCAGCAAGGGACTGCCTATGGAATTTGGTCTATTTGGGCAATCTGGTCCGTGGGCCAGAGGAGAACCCAGCCAGAACACTTGCACTGTATCATATGGCTTAGGCTCTGGTCTGAGGTGGTAGAAGGAAGGAACCCTACACTGCACAAGTGTGTCCAGCTTGCTCCCCCATTCTCCTTAAATCTCTCCCAAGAAGATGAAGGCTCAGTCCTACTCCCCTCTTTTCCCTATCTGAAAGACCAACCTCGTCCTGGGCAGTTTGGTGTTGCCATGGCAACCACATACTTTCTTCTTACTTACCCAGTGGAATCTAAGTTGGAGTTCTTTCTTTCTTTCTTTCTTTCTTTCTTTCTTTCTTTCTTTCTTTCTTTCTTTCTTTCTTTCTTTCTTTCTCTCTTTATATTATGGCCGGCTCAGCCTGCCCTGGGGGTGGGGCTGGCGCAGCATGTGGTGCTGGAGATGGAACCGCAGTCCCTGCGGCTGCCTAGGCTTGCCGAAGCAGGCACCTTAGACCGCTGAGCTATCTCACCAGCCCTAAGTTGGAGTTTAAATCCTGGTGAATTATCTTTTTAGAAAGCATGGCTTTCTAAAGCCATATATGAAGAGATATATGCATCTCCCAAGTGCCTCTGACGTCCATGTCTGTCTCCTGCTGCCTGGGGCATAGGAGATGTGCCTTGCATCCCTTCTCTGTGTCCCTGGAGTAGCCCTAGAAATCCCCTCCAAGAAAAGCTTCATGCACTCATAGGTGTGTGATACTGGGGTTAAGGGTGGGTGGTATTAGGTTAGTGCACTAATTGGTTTACCATAGTTCTGTCTGAGGCAATTGGAAGGCTTGCCCTTGACGTGAGTGGCACTACCCCACAGTCTGTTAGCCTGCACGGGATACAAGGGAAAGGAAGGCTTGCTATTTTCTGCTATATCCCTACCTGCCATAGACTACTTTCTGCTTTGCCATGCCTTCCTGCCATGCTGTCCTGCTCAGAAAGATCAGGCTTGAGAGATTTCAGTTGGGAAGAAGGAATCCACTAGCATTCGGCTCCAGACTATGTGCATCATGTTCTGGCAGAAAATCTGTCTGCATTTTGTTTCTGTGTCCAGAGATTTTGCAAGGAACTAAGATTAAGTGCGGTAGAATAATCTGGCAGAAGAAATTCCAAGGGACTCTAATGTTGAGGCAGTAGTGTGGCTACTGTTGAGGACTCTTAGTCAGATATGTTGAGAATCAAGAGAAAAGGCCCAGCAGAATGATTTAAAAGGTGCTGAGTTTGATCAGAAAAAAAATGTTCCAGTAAAGTTTCTGCCTGCAACAATAGAATGGAGGAGAACTTGCTGAAAAGATTAGCAACAGAAAGCCAAGTGTTTCCAAAGAGGACAAGAGAAAAGATAGCCCAGGGACATCATAAAAACCAGCAGAATGCTATCTTTTGCCTCCTCAGATGCAAAGGTAAAAGACTGCTTTGAGAAGAAATCCCCAGCGCACATATTCCAGAATGGCAACAGCCTACAGAACTTGCCCTTAGGATTGGGTTCACAGCAGTCAGTAATCCAGGCACCTGAATTCTGCAACCAAGAGAGAAGGAAGCCTAGATACTGTTCCATCTGCCATCAGACCTTGGCAACATCTATCTGGTGCTGGTTTTAGATGCATGCCAAATGCAGGAATTGTAGTATCAGGAACGCTTTCACCCAGATTTCAGAAGGCTGTGTGCTCCTAGGAAGGCAATATGTGAAGCTGTGAGTGAGAAGCCCAAGGTACATGGAGACCCCAGAAGGTAGAAGAAGCCAGGAATGTGATCACCTGAGGAAATTTGCAAGGGCTAAGCAAAGCTGGCTCAAGAGAAAGGTCATAGGAACTACACCCACAGGCAGTGTCGTAGGAGTGGAGCCACCCAAACCCTTTGGAGTTCACATCTTGTCATGGATTGGCATGGATGCTGGACATGGAAATATAGAATTTACTGTTTGCCTTGTTGGATTTTGGACTTTCTTTGGTTTCATTCCTTTCTAACCCCCTACCTGGAACTTCAGGAATGGGATTGTTTAACTTGTGCTATTGTGTGTTACAAGTGTTTAACTTTCATTTGTACACAAGTATGCAACTAAGAGTTTGCCTTAAATCTCAGAGGAGATTTTGGACTTGGACTTTTCAGCAGTGCTGAAACGGTTAGGATTTTGGCAACTCCTGGAGATGAACTAATTGCCTTTTGCATAAAGGGAGATGTACAAATCTTTTGGGGGACAAGAGCAGAAAGTTATGGGTTGTACAGTATCTAGATACCCCCCTAAGACTCATGTGCTCATCGGTGGGTCTTTTTAAAGATGACTGAATCTAGGGTGTATGATCCTGGGATTAAGGGTGTGTGGTACTGGATTAGTCCACTCAATTGGCTCAACATAGTTCTGGGTGTGGATAGTGGGAGGCCCACTCGGTGTGCGTAGCACCACCCAAAAGGCTGTTAGCCTGGATAGGATAAAAGGGAAAAGGAGGCTTGCTCTTTTCCACCTTCTGCCTGCCCTTCCATGAACGGCTTCTCCTCTGCCATGCCCCTCTTGCCATGCTGCTCTGCCTTGGAGCCAGCTGATGATGGGCTGAAACCTTTACACACTGAAGCAAAATAAGCCTTTTCTCCTTGAACTTATAGGTGTCAGGTGTTTTGTCTCAGCAGTGAGGAAAGTAACCAAGACCCAGAGGTCCCTGGATGTGCATCTTACAGGAAAGCCTAAACGGCAGCCTCAGGGACAGCTGCTGAGTGGGCCCTGTAAGAGATGTTTGGCAGTGAATAGGCCTCTCTGGCGTGAGGCAAAAATGGGATGTCCGGCCAAACGCTCTTGACTCAGGAGGTTCTGTCCCATTTGTGAATGTGTGCTGCCCTTCAGGACCTGGGCCAGTAAAGCTAGAAGTTCCTATGTGTAGTTATTGAGTGACCAGGCCTTTGGACTTTGGCCCCCAGCATTCTCTTAACTGTCATGAGCTTCCCAGGGCTGATCTTAGTCTCCTCTGGCTAGAAATGGGAGTGCCTTCTGCAGTGCAGCTCACTGAGAATGGGCTCAGAGCTCAGCCTTTCTGGAGAGAGGAGGCAAGACTTGGGAGAATGGCAAGAAGCAGCCCTGTCTGGGATGAGTCACATGCCAGTGCCTCAGCCTCGCTCTTGGGTAGGCCTGGTTTATTGTGCTTAAGGCAAAGCAACCATGGCTGGTCTTAGAGAATCAGAGGTGTGGCTGTTGGGCCAGCCTTCTTGCCCAGACCATGCTCAAGTCTGCCTAGGATAGTGCATCAGTACTGATTAGACAAACAGAGTTGATGTATAACATACAAATATATAAGAATTTACAAAATTGGCTTACAGGGGCTACCCACAGAGTCAGATGTGGCAGAGTTCAAAAGGTCTATCATACACTGGGGATCCAAAGTATCCAGTTTTGGACTCACTAGTGTACCATGTGGGTCCACATCAGGAGGCCGAAGGGTCTGCTGTGGAGGCCAGGTGATGACGTCCATGGTGAAGGCAAAGACTATGGGTCCTCTGAAGAAAGAGAATCAATCCCTTCTTCTTCATCTCCCTTTTATACCTTTCTTGTGACAGTCCTCCCTAGGGTGGATCTTCTGTATCCAGAACTATATTGAGCCAATCTAATCAGGCATTTCTTACACAGGTAGACATAATCAATTAACTATCACAGATAGAGAACAGAAATGGACTTGCGTGGGACTCACTAGGACGGCCAAGCAGGATGAACAGTAATCAGTGACAGAGACCTCTGCCCCACCTATAGACATTAAATCCATCCAGTGGCACTATTTATGTGAATGTACCCCACTGGATTACAGAATCCTGACCCTTGGTTATAACTGCATCTGGTAACCAGGCCGCTATCTTCACCCCACCTTTCCACCTCTCTGAGCCTCAGTTCTTTACTCTGGGGCCAGTAGACAGGAAGGCAGGGATGGAGCAGGAGGGTGAAGGATCCTGCGTAACATCTCCAGAAGACACAGACTCCATGAAGCTTGCTAGGTTCAGTTACATTTAGAGGAGTTTTACAGTGTTGGCTGGAGCTATTGAATTTTGTAAAGAAGAGCAGGTGGTATGTCTGTGAGATAATTAAGTATAAATTCAAGAAAAATCAATGCAGTATAACAGAAATAGAATAATACATTTGACTTAGCAAAAAGAAATGCTAACATGCAGCGATATTTTTTTTGTGTGTGGCAGGCTCAACCTACCCTAGGTGTGGGACTGGCACTGAATGTGGTGCCAGGGATCAAACCACAGTCCCTGCGCTGCCTAAGCTTGCTTAAGCAGGTGCTTTACACTACTGAGCTATCTTGTTGGTCCTACAGAAATAGTTTTAAGCATGTAAATGCTCGATATCAGTTTACGCGACATTATGCCATTCGAAGCACAGAGAGGGCATGTGTGGAGATGGGGCTGTCAGAAGTCACTGCTCCATGGCAGGAAGGCAGTTTCTAAAAAGCAACAAGTGGAAATATAAGTAAATTACTTAGAAATATAAAGAGAAATAAAAGAAATGATTAAAAAAACTAAGGTTTATTGAAAGTGTTAATGTTTAATTGTTTGACCAATCTTACATATCTATATCTATTAATCTAAACAGATTTGATGATGAAAATATGTAATACAACCATTGTTAAATTTTTCTTATTTTGAAAATCCTGTACTATATGTACTCTTGCTTGTTACTGTTTTCCTATCTTTGTTTCTGCTATTTTTACTCTTTAAAATAAAAACTAATAAAAAAAAAAAAAGAAAGAAAGAAATTACTAAGAGATTTGGAAGCAGTGGGTTAAGAATTGTGGAGCTTGGGGTGGCGAGAAGAACCTATTTCAGTATTGTTCAACATAAAAAAAAAAATACATTATTTTGGTAGAAGAAAAATTGAGAATAAAAGCAGGTAGGATTGAGAAAGGACTGCCACACCAGCCCTGCCCACACGGCCTGCTGAGATGGCAATGGAGACTGGGCATGGTGGCGCCCACCTGTAATGCCAGCTCTTGGGAGGCTGTAAACAGGCGGATCACTGAGTCAGATCTAGTAGTAAGACCCTGAGCACCCTGTAGACCCTTCCTTAAAATACAAAGATAGATAGATAGATAGATAGATAGATAGATAGATAGATAGATAGATAGATAGATGGAAAGGGAACATGCTGGGGCCTGAGAAGCTGAGTCCATTGTTCAAGGTCATAGAGCAGAGGTGAACGTTTCACAGAGTTTGTGCCCGAACTGCAACCCCAAACCACTTCCTGATGACAAAGTGCCAACCTCGCAATCATACCTGGATACCCAAGTTTTAGTTTAGGAAAAACCAACTGTTACCCAACGCCGGGCATGGCTCACGTCCTGACAGAGGGTTCCGTGGCATGCGTGCCACAAGTTCGCCACTATCACAGAGCAAGGAGAGGCAGCAGGACTGCTATCTAGGTCTACACTTGGGTCTGCCTGCATCAGTGCCCACAGCAGGCACAACCCTGGAGTGATCTTGGCAAGCCTTTGAGCCCTGCCTCCGGGCTGGGTGGCTCAGCACCAGCAACACTACCAAAGTGTGCCTCCAGCCCAAGACTGCACCCCATTTCCCTACTCGCTGTAGGTGTAATAAGGGACATAAGCAGGAGCCTGCCATAGCCCTTTGCTGGCGAAGGCCATCGCAGCCCCAGTGAGGATCAGAAGCAGCAGGCAGGGACCAAATCCTGCTTCCGTTGCCCCACTTCCATTTTCTAGGTGGTTTTTGTTCCCTCCTTTCCCGTCCAGCTAGACTGAATAGTCAGATTCTCTGAAGGTAAGGCCAGGGCAATAGGCTTTACTGACATTCAAAAGAATTGCCTCACAGGAAGCAATTACAGGTAACTGCCCGCGCAGTCTCAGTGGCCGAGAGCGTGGAGGCCCAGGACCTGGCTGCTGGCTTGTGCTCAGCAGGGGTACGGAGCGCTACTGCCCCCAGGGTTCCCTAGCTCTGCCATGGGAAAGACAGTCTGCTGAACAGCGCAGCGACAGGCTCCCATGGTGTCATAGTTCATACTCTGTGAGGCCCTCTTCAGACAGGGGACCCAAGGGGCCAGAAGAGTCTCATCCCCAGCCGATAGGTCCTGAGCCCCAGGTTCTCCACTCTCATCCTGTCCTCCCTGAGGGTCAGGCTGGGGCAGGCAATGGGGACTCCCAGGGTTCTCAGGCAGGCATGACGCAAAAGCAGGACAGGTTCCTAGAGGTCTACAGATCTCTACAACCATTTAGAACATACCACACTTGGAAACCCCCTCTGATATTTACCGTATAATAAACAGCTCCTCCAAACACAGGTGGTACAAGCAAGGTAAGGTGTGCACACAGGAGCCATAGACAGGTGTGTAGGCCCTGGGTGTCTGTAGTGCACTGCCTGCCCTCAGGATGATTTATAACTCACTGTCCAGAAATATGTAAAATACATAAAGATATCAGGAGATAAGATCACGTGTTAGTAAGAAACACAACACATGGGCATATTTTAAACTATACAGCAACTCCTGCACTGGTCTGGCTCCCCTGCTTGAATGCAAGCCGGCACCCAGCCCCCTGCCTAGGGGTGCGCAGGCCTCATGGACCCCAGCTTTTTGTGCTACCCCACATACTGCTCAACACCGACCTACTCTCAGCTTCCACAGGGGTCTCGGAGCACCAGCGGGCACTGACTGGGGCCTTTTGCAGATGGAGACAAGACAAAGGCTCCTACCTCCACCCAGAAACTCTAGAAGGAGCAAAGGCTGTCCTTGGGCCCAGCAGGCAACGGAGTGGAGGGTAAAATGTCCTCGCCAGGCTGAAGAGGGGCCCACAGAGTTGAGGAGAGTCCCCGACAGAGGGTGGCAGCAGTGAGGGAGGCCTGCAGCAGTGGGCTACGCAGGGCAGAACCTGGCTTATCCTTGCCATGGCTCCTTGCAGAGAAGCAGGAAGGCCCGAGTGCCCACACTACTTGGGCATGCTCTACCGCATTAGAACATGCATCTCTTCTTGGGAAGCCCTCCCTCAACAGCAGCACTTAAGACAGCACCCCTCCAAAATGCCAGTTCTGGCTTTTACCTGACAGCTGCCTCTGGAAGGAGAAAGCCAGGGGATCCGAACCTGGCATCCTTCGTCCCAGTTCAGTGAAGGAAAAGTAGCCAGCAAATGCAGAGGTTAGGCCCAAGAGGCTAAGGAGGAAATGGTTGGTGTTACCTCATTGTATCCTGTCGACTGATCAGTAAGAAGGAAAAGCTCAGCAAGTTTCTGGGTCATTTCAGGAGGCAAGTGTCGTCGGGCCCATTTTTAGATGAATAAACTGAGAATATGGGTAGTAAGGACCTAGCTTGAAGATCCAGAGCGCAGAGAGATGAAGCAAGACTGGGGGCAAGATCTGCTTGAGGCCGCATCCTGTCTTCCGCACTCTCAAGGAAGAAAGGCAGGGAGCATGCTAGGGACGGGGAGGTCTTGGCAGTGAGACCACAAGGCCACTGAGCGGGAGAGGTGAGGACCAGTGCCTGGGTCTGAGATTCTCTAGGGCCCGCTAAGAAGGAGCCCAGGCAGAAGCCAAAAAATGGGCTAAGACCTGCGTCCTGGCCTGGGAGGCTTTGGTGTTAGGGTTAAAGGAAAAGCTGTTAAGTTGTGTGTAGTTTTCCAAATGGCAGCTCAACTGCTAAGCTTTTACTTTATAGTTAAGGTTGTTAAGCATTTGTAATGTCTTCCCATATTTGTCACTTGCTAGCCCCGCCACAGCAGGTGTGTGAATCAGATGAACAGGAGTGTCAGGGAAGGACAGCAGAGGTGGCCACAAAGGTGGCAGTGATGTCCTGGGGCCACCCCAGCTCTGTCATTTTCTTCCTGGCTGCGCAGCCACTTCTCTGTGATAGGATCACAGATGGATCCTATCAACAGACAGGAGCACTGGTGTGAAGATTTCACAGCCAACGTGATTAAAATGTCTTCACACATACCTGGCACCTGCTCTGTGTTCTGCTCCAGCTACAGCAAGGGACACTTGCTCAAGGTGACCCAGGGAGTTTGAGAAGGGTGGCTTGGTGAAGTAGAACTGATGAAGAATAACTCAGCAGTGTCCCATTAGAAAACGCCACCTGGTAAATAAGACGTGTGTGTGTGTGTGTGTGTGTGTGTGTGTGTGTGTACTTCGAAAGACAGGCAGGATGGGGAAGGGTTTTCCCAGTGATGGTGAAGCTGGATGCAACACAAAGGCAAGCCACATCCGGGTCCTCCGATCCAGAGCCTGGCACTGGCCCTGTGCTCGCAGGCTCGCTGCAGAGAGAGCTGAGAGGAGGCAAAGACAAAAGTCACTGATGTACTTGGGCTTTGTGCCCACGAGCCCTGCTGGGCTGCCAGGGCACCACACAATCTCACTCCTGGTTACAAAAGAAACAGATGTAAGCAGCTCTGTCCCTTCTATTGCCCCCCACTGCCTGACATCTGCACACTTGTAAGAACATTCCCTTGTCATTAGAGATATCACTTAGGGATCTCAGAGGAAGACATACTCCAGCTCTAGCTCAGAAATCTAAAACTGTTATGCTAATCTATTTGTTCACAAAATTGTTGTGTTAATGCCCTAGGGAAGCAAAAAAAACAACACCATGCTAGTTTGGTAGAGACATACAGAGGCAACAGTGTGTTACTCTCCTGGGTCTTGCAATTTTCCCTATGGCCTGGCAGCCTCGGGGTGGGGGCAGAGGTGGGGCTGGGGGGATGCCCCCAGCTGTACTTACTGAAAAGACAGGCCTGTGTCACCAGCTTCTTTCTGAATTCTCTTGGGAAACCAAAGCCCTTCCAAAAGGGGTTCTCTGGTAGCCTTGACGCTGTTCACTCCAGTGTCACTATGATTTTTCATGAGAAAATGTAAAGGAGTAAGGAGGGGAGCTTGGCATAGCCACCATTGGCCACAGGGAGCCACGCTTCCTTGAGACTTTTCCTCTCCTGACACACTATTAGTTCCACGTAATTGGAAAGTGTCAGGACCTCCCAGACACGAAACAGAAACATGTTCTCAGTTGTCACCTCTGATGTGCCTAATGCAGTCTTGTCTGAATCAGTCACTGCTCATTGACTAGGCCGACAGCATCCAATCCCCCTTTGAGGTTCCATCCTGTAACAGGCGCTGAGAAGATACAGGTGAGGTGGGAAGGAAGGCCTCTGAGAGGTCAGCTTGTTGTTTTTTAAAATTTCAATCATTTATTGATTTGGTACAGGATCTCACTACAGCTCAGACTCGTAGTGATTCTCCTGTCCACAGGCGTGTGCTACCATGCCCAGATTTGGTGGACGGTTCAGTGTGGGGCTGGTGTGGGGCCAGCACAGCATGCGGTACTGGGGATTAAACCTGGGCCCTTGTGCTTGCCACGCAGGCACTTAGACCGCCAAGCTATCTCCCTGGCCCATTTGTTCATTTTTTGAGACAGGGCTCTTGCTATAAAAATTCCTCAAAAAGAAAGGTTCCTTGGCAACCCCCTTCTGCCCCTTTCTCAGACAGAAGCTTTCTTTCTCCCAGTAAATCTATTCTGTTCTTAACCTCTATTGTTTCTAAAATTCATTCTTTGGTTTTAGAGAACAGGAACTCGATCCAGGGATCTTTCAGGTTGGGAGCTGCTTTCCTCTCTGCCACTCTCACTGCCCACCAGCCGGGCTGCCTTTTTCACTTCTGTCTGGGGCCCGAGGAGAACTACCCAGATGGAGGAAGGAGCAGGAGCTGCCCAGAGCGAGGAGCCTCCCAGCCTTGCTGCCAGGCCGTCACTCAGACACCATTGGTCCCCCCACACCTCTCTTCTCTCCAGGCCACCTAGGGCTTTAGGGTCACTGGGCCTCATAGCTGCAAGATCCAGAGCCCTTCCACTCTTTAGAAACCTCAGCAATGACTGTGCTGGAAACAAGAATTTACTACTTCCAAAATAAAAGCTTCAAAAGCGTTTTATTTAAATATCTACAAAGGGGCTGGCGGGCTAGCTCAGTGGTCTAAAACGCCTGCTTAGGCAGGCTTAGGTAAGGACTGCAGTTGGATCTGTGGCACCACATGCCGTGCCAGCCCTGCCACCCGAGTGGGCTGAGCAGGCCACAAAAAGTAATAATAAAATTTAAAAAAAAAATTTAAAAACAAAAAGAAATATCTACAGAGCATAGCATCCTATTGATTAGGCAACCACAGCTCTTGCATATTTACTTATGTTTGAAGTGGACACGATGAAGTGTAATAGGTCTGACAGGCTGCTTGGGGGCAAGGGAGTCTGAAGTCTGGGACAGTGCTGGGCGGCTTACTCTGCTGATGAGGAGATTCTGTGTGAAAGGAGAGATCTAGCTGTATGTCTCACCTCTAGCACTAGCCACTTCTCCCCGTGTCCCAATAAGGGTGTAAAGTTGCCAGGCCAAGGGTTTGAACTCATGACCTTGCACTTGCCAGGCAGGCACTTGTGCCACAGAGCTATCTCCCCGGCCCCCACCAACTACATTTTAGAATAACCAGCAACTCCAGATAACTTGTCTGAAGAATAATTAAACAGTTTTTATAAGTTTTCCTTCATTAGGGCCCTAAAAGAGGCTGAACTACATTAAGAGCCCCTTTTCTCCAGTTGGCTCCGCTACACCCAGACAGTCCTGGTTAAAAATTAATGACACTAACTTATGCCAAGGCAACTGGGAGCGAAGTAATGATAAAAATCAGTGTCCTCCTCCCCAGGTTCTTCAGATAAAACACCCTTTTGCTGTCCTTGAAAGTCAATTAGCAACTGAAATTAAAGGATAGTTCTATGTCCAGGATATTAAAACTGCATAGATCCCTATCTCTCACCCCAATCAAATCAAAATAGTTCAAAGACCTAGACATAAAAACAGAAACTTGGAAACTGCTGAAAGATAACAGAGCGATGGGCACAGGTGAAGACTAGCACTCCAATAGCACAGGAAGTACTATCAAGATATCAAGAATCAACAACGACAGAAAATTACAATTTCTGCAGAGCAAAGGAAACAGTCAATCAACCGAGTGAAGACAAATGAAAGAATAGGGAAAAAATTTTTACTTGCTACTCTTCTTGTAGAGAACTAGTATGTATGTATGTATGTATGTATGTATGTTATGACCAGCTCAGCCTGCCCTGGGGTTGGGGCTGGTGCAGCATGTGGTGCCAGGGATCGAACCACAGTCCCTGAGGTTGCCTAAGCTTGCCTAAGCAGGCGCTTTAGAACACTGAGCTATCTTGCCAGTGCTGAGAACTAATATTTAGAATACATAAATAACTCAAAAAATTAACCCCTCCAAAATAAATGACCCAATGAAAAATTGGCAATTGAAATGAACAGACACTTCTTCAAAGAAGTACAAATGGCTAATAAGCACTTGAAAAAATGTTCAACATCTTTAGCCACCAGGAAAATGCAAATCAAAACATTCTTCACTAAGCATGGCTATCATTAAGAACACAAAAAGCAACACATGCAGGCAATGTTAGCAATATAGGGAAAAAGGAACACTTTTCTGTTGATGATAGAAATGTTAATTAGTACAACCACTTAAAAATCTGTATGGAGATTTCTCAAAAAACTAAAAAATGGAAATTCTATTTGATCCAGCTATATCTCTCATGCATATTTTCCTCAAAGAATTAAAGACATCACATTGTGGTGACACATAGAATCCCATATTTATAGCAGTGCAATTTGTAATAGTTGAGCTCTGATAGCCTAGATCCATGTAAACAGATGAATAGGTAAGAAAACGGTGCATACAGGCACAAAAGAATATTGTTCAGCTACAAAAAAGAATGAAATCATCTCATTTGTGATAGCTTCAAAAAAATTAAATACCTAGGAATCAACTTAACCAAGGAAATATAAAGCTTCTATAAAACAGTTTCAAAGAAAGGGACTGAAGAGGACATTTAAAAATGGAAAGATAACTTCTCTTCTGGGGGCTGGGGAGGGCAGAAGAAATATTGTTGAAATAGCTATATAAACCAAAAATGATATATACATTTAAACCAACTTCAATAAAAATACCAACACCCTTCTTCACAGAACCAGTGCTGGGGTCAGCTGAAGCTGGAAATTGGTCCCAGGTGGGAGGGCAGGATGAGGCCTCACTGCCTAAAGTAGTCAAGGTACCTCAGTCTTGAGAAAAACATCCTGCTCTAACACTGTAGGCTGTTGGTTGCTAGGCAACTTGTGTCATACAACTTTGCAAAGGTATAAATAAACGCTCACACTTTGCCAATCAGATATGGTCACCACCTGACCTCAGCTATTGTCTCGTCTCTATCTTCTAAATTTTCTTGCCAACCAATGGATCCCTATAAGCCAGCAAGAATAACTGTGAAATTTACATGGAACCAGAAGAGAGAATAGCCAAAGCAATCCAGAGCAAGAAGTGCAAAGCAGAAAGAATTACAATCCAGGTTCAAGTTATGCTGTAAAGCTATAGCCATGCTGGTCCCACTCCTGGGGCAGCTGAGGCAGCTATTGAGACTGGGCATGGTGGCACATGCCTGTAATCCCAGTATTTGAGAAGTTGAAAACAGGAGGATCACTACGAGTCTGATCCATGTAGTGAGATCCTGTAGACCCTGTACTACTACATACCAGCATGGTCCTGGCCCTAAAACAGACCTGTGAAACAATGACTAGGAGACACAGAAGCAACCCTATGCACCTGAAGCCATCTGATCTTTGACAAAGGGGCTAAAAACACTGAAGAAGCTAGCCTCTGTACCTAATGGAGCTGGGAAAATGAGTTATGCATGTGCAAAAGAGTGAGTCTAAACCCTATCTCTCCCTCTGTACTAAAGTCAAATCAAAATGGATCAAAGATCTACATGTAAGGACGGAAACACTGAACTTGCTGGGAGATAACACATTTGAAGACAGGCATAAGTGAGGACTTCTGAACAGAACCCTAATTGCACAAGGAACAGTACCAAGAATCAACAAATGGGATATCAAATAAAAAGGCTGCATAGCAAAAGGAAGAATCAGCCAAGTAAACAGATAATTTACAGACTGCAAAAAAATGCCAGCCACTCCTGGACTGATGTCTAGAATATATAAATAATTAAATAATGGGCTGGGGAGATAACCCAGTGGATCCCTGATACCAAACACTGTGCTGGCCCAAAACTGGGTGCGGGAGTGCACGCCTGCAGTCCCAGTGCTGGGGCGGCTGAGACAGGAGGATCACTATGAGTCTGAGCTGTATCACAAGACCCTGTGCCAAATAAATAAATACTTTTAAAAATTAAATAAAAAATGATACCCACCCAAATAAAAGATCTCATCCAAAAATGGGCAACTGAAATTTTAGACACTTCTCCCAAGAAGTTCAAATGGCCAATAAGTGCATAAAATACGTTCAGCACCTTTGGCCATTAGAGTATTCCAAATCAAAACAGTACTCCACAATACGTGCAGACAGCGGCACAGTTCACAATCCCTGAGTTAGGGAAATGGCGTAGATGCCCAACAGAGGACTGGATGAGGAAAATGTAATAAGTTGAATGGGCCATTAACAGCCCAGGTTCCTGTGTATGGTGAAGAGTTGCCAAGCACATACCCAATAGTAAGCAGGACACAGCCATGTTTACTGATGATCATGGGAAAGGTAGTGTCAGAACAGGAAAAAGCGGGGAGGGCAGATAATTCAGGCTCTCAGAAGTTAAAGGCCAGACACCCCTGGTTTTAGGTGCTCCCTATGAAGTTCCCTAGCTGCCAGTGCTCAAGCCTGGGGCATGGGGTTCTCTTAGGCTTTTGTTATTTAATTTTGTACTTCTCCTAGGATGATGGAAATAGGAACAACTACCGGGTGCAGTTTAGGGTTAGAGGGGTATGTGTATGAGACTCACTCGGCTCCTTTGTTTCTAATTACACATGCACAATGGAGCTTTTTTACTTTTTCTTTTGATACCAGGAATCAAACTAAGGACTTCACACCTGCCAAGCAGGCACTGTGCCACTGAGCACAGTGGATATATCCCTGCTCCACAATGGAGTATTACGTAGCCACAAAGGATAAAATTGATGGATCTTGAGATGATAATGTTAAATGAAACAAATCACAGATGAAATGTTGCAGTTTCTTTTATATGAGAACCATAAAATAAAGGACAGTAAGAAGCAGGGAGATTGGGGAGGGACCTGAGGAAGGGGGAACAGGGAGATGAGGAGCACGGACTGAAATGATCAAGGGATGAAATGTATAATTACTCCGCATTATAAACATTCACTAATTAAAAAAAGAAAAGGACACTGAAACGTCATTTTCAGGAAAATGAATAGAATGTGAGAGCCTCAGAAAATTTGATCAGTCAAGTAAGTCAGGTACAGAGAGCCAAATATCTCAGGCTTTCCTTATATGAGAAGCTTAGAACATAAATAAATGAATAAGAGACAAGATGGTAGGAAACAAAATGGCAGACTTCTAGATATAGAAAAGGGGCTCCAGCGAAGCGGGATATAAAATAAAGGAGGGCGTAGGGACTGAAAATGATCAAGATAGTATATATATATATATATTCCAAACATCCCTACTCAGTATTGCAAACAGATACTAATTATATATGCAATGTGAGGTGGAATAAATCAGACCCAGGTTAAATATTGTAGGTTTCTCTTATATATGAGAAGCCCAAATAAAAATAAAACAGGACTAATTCACCAAGGTACAGCAAATAACAGCAAAACAAACCATTTTTCATCTGCATCTTTATTGGCCCAGAAAACTCATTTCCAAATTAAAAACACAAGTTTTAGCACCTTTGTGATACTCATGGAATAATCAGCAAATGAAAGCTGTATCTTAGGGCTTCGGTCAGTTCTTTCCAGTTGTATTTCATTGTGTTTAAGAAGTTTCTAGGGGGCCCTTGATACTTGGGCCTCGGCTGTTCTTTCAAAATCTGACCATTCATTCTGACAGGCTCTGTGCACTGGCTTCCGTGCCGCCTTCCACAGCTCTCCCACAGGGACAGAGAACCTCATGGAGTTAATGTTCTGAGACTGTTAGCTCCCAAGATTCCGGAGCTGGGTCCTCCCCAGCAATCTCCAGCTCACTGTCCGTCAATGCCAAAGGCTTTCTCCCTCTGCCTCTACCTGGTCCCCGGAGAGTAGCAGCTGATAACGTGACTGGTTTCCCTGCCCTTCCTCTTCTCCAGTTCCCACCCAGCACAGCCCATGTTCACTCCTAGCTCTTCCAGGACTGTGCTGGGAACCGTATTCTGATTCCTTGGTTGGACATGAATCACATCCAGCGTAGAGCTAGGCCAGCACTTGAAGCTCCTACCTCTGGGTAGCCCCAGGCTGTCACTTGGGTCCATGCTCTGCAGGTTCTGGATGCTTCCTCAAAATCAAGACAAGAACCCCTAATGAGGGCTGGGACAGAAGCACAGAGATGGAGCGCTTGCCAAGCATGTGTGAGGCCAAGGTCACCTCTCGGCCGTCAGTAGACAGGCTGAGAGAATGGGTGAGAGACAGACAATCACATCTACAAGGAGGTTTTACATTCATGAGGACAAGAAAAACACAATAGTGCTCACCACTCTCACCCTCAAGGTCCAAGGAGCCTGGGCTCAGGTGCTAGCCTAGAGGCCCACATCCACAGGCCTACATTCTTCTGGTGCTAGAACTTGGGCATAACTGGTCAGTGAGAAGAGCCTGACTCTGTGATACTTGCCATGGGGAATTTATCTTATCTTACTATTTTATTCTGAAGCTAAAGAGACGTGTTTCATTTTGGCCACCAAAGGCCATATGTGAAGTCACAGAAAGCTGCCACAGCACTCTCTTCAGGAGCAAAGAAGCTCACCCTGGATTAGTGTCCTTCCAAGTCCCCTCTTCCAGGGGCCAGGAAAATAGCTCCGTAGAATAAGTGCTTGCCTTGTAAGGCCTGAGTTCAGTCCTCTCCCAAAAAAATGTCCCCTCTTTCAGGCAGACATTCCTAGGGGGCTTAGCCAGCTTCCTCCTCCTTCCAACTCAACAAGTGTGAGGGCCCATGCTGGGGAAGGGCCAGGCTGACCCAGGGGATACAAGTGACCATGACAGGTGAGATTCTCCCTCTTACTCTGGGAAAGTGATCAGAAAAGCTTCCCATCTGCATTTCCTGGGTTTCTCACTAATATTTTTTCTTCTTCTCTAACAATGCAGGGCACAGCACTGACACGGGGAAAGCCACGTTTCGGGGCCACTCTGCTCTTGTGCAGTGCGTACCAGCTACGTCCTCTGCCCTTTTTTATTTTTCATTCTGAGACTAGCGCTAAGGTGTCCATGCTGACTCAAAGTCACAGTCCTGCTTCCGCTTCCTTCGGTGCTGGGATTGCAGGTGCGGACATTGGTGTTCAACTCCTTTCTTCTTTTATTGAAGACACTAAATATTCTTGCAAAGGGTAAATAGCCCTAACTCTTTTCCTTATTTTCCTTATGCAGATTATTAATACCAATGGTACAGTTGGTTGGAGCACATAGCTCCAAAGTTCAATCACACCCAACAGAAACTAGTTCATTCAGAAAAAGGAAAAAATATAGTTTCAAAAAAAAAAAGGAAAAAAATTATCTACTTAAAAAAGGGCTTTTTAGAGCCAGCAAGATGGTACAGTGGTCTAAAGCACCTGCTTAGGCAAGCTTAGGTAATTGTAGGGCCCACGGTTCGATCCCCAGCACCACATGCTACGCCAGCCCCATCCCCAGGGCAGGCTGAGCCAGCCATAACATAAATAAATAAAATTAAATTAAAAAAAAAAAGGCTGATGACATCTTAAAAAAAAAAGGGGGGGGGGGGCTTTTTGAGGGTCAGCCAGACAGCTCAATGGATTTAAAGCACGTGCTTCAGCTGACACAAGGACTAGGGTTTGATCCCTTGCATCACATTCTGTCCAGCCCTGCCCTTGGGCACACTGAGCCAGCCCGAGACCAGGCATGGTGGTGCATACCTGTAATTCTGGCACTTGGGAGGCTGAAAATAGGAGGACCACTACCAGTCCAATCTGTGTAGTGAGACACTATACCAAATACATTTTAAAAAAAAAATCTAAAAGGGCTTTTTGTTCTTCACTTAAAAATGCTAACTCCTCCCTGGTCAGCTTTCATCCATGATTCTCACCTCCTGGGCAGCCCACTCCCCTGAAGGCTCCCAGCTGGGCTTCTGCACAGCAACGTGTTGTGCCCAAGAACAGCCCTGATTGGCCCAGGTGCCAAGGCACCTCCACAGTCAGGTCATCTTGTCAGCAAGTCTGGACACACCCAGCTGAGTCCTCAGGAAGTGGATGAGCTTGGTCTCTGTGAGGAATGCCGTCCCCAGAGTCACTCCTAAGCACAAGGCGCCCACAGCAACGTGTGCCAGCCTGGCAGGCCAGCCTTGCTCACAGCAGAGGAACACCTGGGGAGAGAAACCACAGTCACTGCTCACCTCCTCAGTCTGTACCCCTTTCCACTGGGACAGGCCAGGGAAGGTGGCTATTGTTCAAGCTTCTATGTCACACAAAAGGCCATCCATGCTGCGGGTCTGTCTCGCCACTGTGATATCCTTCGTGACATCTCTCATAAGGTGCTGCTCTAGAGGCCTAGAGGGATGACAGGCTTGTCCAGCTGGCTCGGACAGGGTGGGAAGGGGACACCCAGAGGAGGGACAGTGGAGACTGCAGAATCATGTGGTGTGAAGGCTGCGGAGTCTCACCTCTGAAATACCAGTGATCCCACCAGCGAGGACAAATACCCCGAGGAGAACAGGCGACAGGCGCAGGCCAGCCAGGGGCCTGTGTGGGCTTCCTTGGTAGTAGCGGTGGATGAAGCAAAGGCTCTGTGTGATCCGAATGCCCATGTTAAAGCAATTGGCCAAGATGAAACCCACGCTGCCACACCAATGGGTCAGGAGATAGGACAATACCAGGAACGAGAATGACAGTGCTAGCATCGTGAAATTGTACCTGGAGAGGAGACAAGCAAAGCAGGGCAGTGGGCACCTTGTCCAATGACGCACTGACAAAAAATGGCAGGAACTCTGACTCACAGAAAGAACAACTCCAGCTGAGTTCGTATATCCAGGTTTTCAAATACTAAATGCTAGACAGATGACATGGAATTGTCAGTGTCACCTTCATCTTTCAACAGAGTAAGAAAATGGGCCAGCGAGATAGCTCAGCCGACTAAGTGCTTACTTAGAAAAGTGCAGGGAGTGGGGTTCAATCCCCGGCACCACACACTGCACCATCCCTGCCTCTGGGTGTGCTGAGCCAGTCCCCGAGACTGGGTGTGATAGTGCACCCCAGATCTGGGGAGGTTGAAAACAGGAGGATCACTACAAGTCCAAGCTACATAGTAAGAACCTGTACCAAATACATTTTTTTAAAAATAAGGATATTTATATTCTTCAAGGATAACAGTTGGTTATTTAAGTGATACTTTATAATCAAAACACACAAAAATCCTGTTCAGCCTAAGTATCCAACATGAAGCCTAAGACTGTGACCTGGGCAACAATTACATATTAGATTCTAATGAGATAGGAAGTAGGGTGTGGCTGAAAGAAGTCCCAATTATAAGCTCCCAGGGCAGCACCAGGCAATTCCCACACAACTGTATGCACGATGTCTTGCAGGTTCCTAGGAGATGCGTCTTGTATATAAAAACGAAAATGCCACAAGGAGTCTGCTGATGTGACTTTTCCCAGACACGGTGTATTTTCATTCTTGCTTTTTTGTCCGTTTTTCTCGTTTGGCCCAACTCTGTTCTGTAGAGGCAGCTTTACCCTTATCCCTTGACCTTTCACTTTTCAATAAACGTTTGGTACCACTTTTGACTTGTCTTGTCCAATTCTTTGAGGCAAAAAGAACCTCAAATACATTTAACTGGTGAGCCATTTCCAAAGAAACTACCAGATATCACTAGCTCTGTGACAGGCCCTGTGAGGAATGCAGAGGATACACTAGGAAAGGAACACATGTGGCCCTCGTCCTGTGAAGCTCAGAATTGCTTGGGCTGAGGAACTTGCCTAAGCAGCGAGCCAACACTCCAACGCAACTCCTGGCCCCTATGCTTCAGTGCCTCACAGCACTACCTAATCTTGGACAACAGGCCTTGCTCGAAATGAGTGACCAGTGTCCAGGATGACATGTGAACTGGGAGCAAAGCCGGGATGCCTCTGTTCCAGGCTCTCACATATTCTCTCCACATTATACATCTAGGGTGCTTGGTATTCTGGAGCTAAATCACTACACTGCTCATTTCTCTTCTGATTTCAAGGCAGCATATCACTGAGACATCTTCGGTTTTCTGCAGACAAAGCAACAGCAAACAAAATAACACCCTGGCCCTCCAAGAGGCTACAGCACAGCCACAGCTAAACTCCTCTGTGTGGGCTTTGGCCTTAACTCACAGCAGACACTACAAATACACAGTTGGGGAACCCTGCCTTTCAGGCCTCCACACTGTCCACTGGGTTAAGCCGCCACACAGGTTCTGTGCATGAAGAACGGTAAGAAAGCTACTGTGCTGTGACTCATGGATGCCTGCTGTAGGTCTGGGCTGGCCAAGCACAAGGTACTATAGAAACATGCATCATCAAAATGCGTGAGAGGGCTGCATCTCACACGCACACGCGCGCGCGTGTGTGTGCGTGTGTGTATGTGTATAAAACTATATAACTATGTATTTCCACATATAATATGGTAAATAAAGTACTCTAACAGGGGAGGAGTGATTTCAAGAGGAAATTTTATATACTTCTAATTGTAGAATCTCTTTTTATGAGTAATAGAAACACACAAACCTGCACTTTCATAATGGAAGTTTTTTCTCTGACTACTAATCAATAACAGGATGGCCACTTCCTAACAAAGCCGCTGAAGGTGGGATGCACCAGACAACAATAGTTCGATCTATTTTTCAAAACATAAGCGGAGATATGCAATCTCATTTTTTAAATATTCTTTTTGCAATTAACTTTTTTTTGAGATAAGGTGCAATTCAGGCTGGCCTTGAATTCACTGATATATGCCTGCCTCAGCCTCATGAAGACTGTGATTATAGGCATTTAAGACCAAATCCAGCTGTTATCTGTCACTTTTTAAATATACTATTATCACTTTTTTTAATAATTTGTCACTTTATAAGAAATTATCTCAGTGCATATTAAAACAGCACTGCGATTGCATCTCACCTAAGAAAGTAAGAAAGTACAGCTTTATCTAGAAATCAATCAATAACAAATGCTGGAAGAGTTTCAGGGGAAAAAAGAACCTTCTCCACTGTTTGTGCGAGTGCAGACTGGTACAGCCACCGTGGAAATCAGTGTGGAGATTTCTCAAAAAACTAGGGCTAGAGGTTCCATTTGACCCAGCCATTTCCTTCCTGGACATCCCCGCTCCCCCTCCCCCGCCCCCAAATTAAATGTATCATACCACAGCAATACAGGCACACCTAAGTTTACAGCCGCACAGTTTATAATAGCCAAATCTTGGAAACAGCCAAATGCCCATCAACCATGAAATGGATAAAAAAAAAAAAAA
>PVKN010011368.1:0-21736 GCA_004027915.1 Capromys pilorides | reverse complement strand
ATTAGGAACAAAGAAAAACCTTGACTAACTCTCCCCTTGAGTCCCTATAGGATCCAACTTCTATATGAAGGAGAAGGAAACAGGAAGAAGAGAAGTAGAAGAAGGAAAAGGAGGAATGGAGGAAGGGAAGGAAGAAGAGGAAGAAGAAACAAAGAAAGAAAGAAAGAAAGAAAGAAAGAAAGAAAGAAAGAAAGAAAGACCTAACATGAACTCAGATCTCCCCAAACAAACACACCCTTGCCAAAGCTATTTGCAGATTAGTCCGGGAGAACTGCATATCAACTGGGCCTCAGAGCTTAGCAGGGAGAAAGCCTTCCCCTGGTCATAACCCAGGACCCTCCAGGTATGGAGGTGCAGGTTTTAGGTTGCAGCTCTTGGTAAATCAAGTCTTTGACATATTCAGGAGCAAATGGTGTGTGGATTTCTGTTAGCAACTACATGTGAATGTGCATGAGTTAGAAGCACTGTGAAACAATCCAAGCTGTTGGTGAAATCAAGGAATTCAATACATACCAAAACATCAACATGGCACTACTCAGAGGCAATCTGCAGACATCTCACATGGAATTAATCAACTCAGATGCCGTCTACAGAAAATTCATTCTGTCTTTGTTTTCTTTCTTATACAGCAACATCCATACTCAGAACATGTCAGTCTGCTCCACAAATAGGTTTTGGCTCAATTTTGCAGTCAGAACAAAAGTGATCTAGCTTAAAAGAATTGAGATTTAAATTACAACTGAAAATCTGACTTGTTCTGTGGATATGACTACCTTTAGGGAGTAGCCCCTTCTACCACCAAATGCTACTTCTGCTCTGTCTAGACCATGCAAGGGGAAAACTGACCAGAGATTCAATGCTGATGTCTTCAAATTTTGTCTTTAAGAATCTAAGAGCCTATTACTTGAGCCTGCTCTGCGCAGGTATTTTGGCAGTTGCTTGGGGTGGAAGATAACTTGCTGGAATTGTTTTCTTGTAAACAAACACACCCTTGTCAAAGCTATTTGCAGATTAGTCAGGGAGAACTGACTAGAAGGAATACTTTTCTTGAAAAGAGAACAGATGTTAGCATAGCAATAAAATCAATATTGAGAATGCACCTCCTTTTTTAAGAGCAGATATATAAAGTACCCCAAAAGTTCTGATGTCTTTTTACTGGTTTTACAAAATGGCTGCTTTCCTGATTTTACAATTGTTGTTACAAATGATGTGAGAGGTTCAACTTCTGTTTCCATTATTATCCAGTTTTTACTCAACAACTTTCATACTAATGTGTTTAATGTTTCCTAAGAACCAGTTATATCTTGTTGCCGTTGATAACCAACTTTTGGAATGGAAAAGAATATATAGAAACAGCTCCTGATCTTTTGTCTTCAAAAGTTCCAGTTCCATAGTTAACAACATAGTCTACTTCAAAACTGAGTAGGTTCTAAATGTTACACTACAAAAAACAACATGAGAGTCAGTAGATAATGTCAACTTCGCTGGATTTCATCATTCCTCAATGTACGCATGTGTCACTGGGCTTGCTCCGAGAGCCCCCCAGGCTGAAATAAAGCACTCGACCCACCTTTTTTTTTTTTTGACAAAGTTTCACTATTAACCCACCCTTTAAAAAATGTTTGATGTTCTTGAAAAAGAAATTTTAGGACCTGTTAGTAAAGGAAGCATAAGAAGGATTCATTAGAGATAAATGTAGGATGCACTCAAAAGCAGAGTGCAGGTGCTTAGCATCGAGGTGCAAGCCGCAAGCAAGCCGAGTGCGGCACATCAAAGGGCTGTCTTCAGTATGGGGGAGCTCGGATGCGCATTCTCACTGTCTGCGGGGGTTCTGGTGTGAGACCTCTACACCTGTGTGGGGCAGAGATTCGCTTTTGAAGTCAAGACATGGTGTCTCCAAAACAGGCACTTTCTAGGCTAGAGGAAAGGGATGAGAGGAAAAAAGGTCTAGCTCCCAGGAACTCACAGATTACTGTAAAGGCTTTTAGGAATTTAGCAGTTTTCTCTGAAAGGAGAGAGGGAGAGGGTCTATGGCTGGGGTGGCCTCCAGAAACAGTGAAAGAGCTAGTCTTGAGGCTGCAATTGTTTTTAAAATACAATTTAAAAATCTTGATGTAGATTTTAAATTACAATTGAATATCCTTGCCTGTTTTTACCTAGGTTTATTTTTTTCTATCCTCCTTCACACTTGCCCAAACATCATGTTGAGTACCATACATATATTCAGTTTTTAGCTGAGAGTGGTGGTGCATGGCTACAATCTTTGTCCTGAGAGGCTGAGGCAAGGGGATTGCAAGTGTGAACTCAGCCTGGGTAGTTTAGCAATTCAGTGAGACTGGGTCTCAAAGTAAAAAATAAAAAAGGACCAAGGATATAGATTAGTGTGAAGGCTCTGGGTTCAATTCCCAGTAGTTTTTACATACATCATATATATACTGTGAACACACCCACACCCACACACACATATATATATATATATGTGTGTGTGTGTGTGTGTGTTTTCACAATTTTCATTTGCCAATTAAAAAGAGAGTGCCATGTGTGAAACACAGATTGTGAGATTTGCTTTATTCTGTGTACAGTCATTTGTGTGGCAAAGGTTCTTGGGAAGCTGTCAAGACAACTTTAGTAAATGAGGAGGACTTTGCCTACACATTTTCTCAATCAGGAAGATTTAAACGAGTTTTTAGTCCAGCAGGGGTAAAGCAGGTGGGGCAGGGTCACTCATACTTATATTCCCAACTGCTTAAGAGGCTGAGGCAAGAGGATCTAGAGTTTGAGGCCAGACTGGACATTTAAAGAAGTCATGTCTCAGAATAAAAAAATAAAAAGGACTGGAGTGATAGAGTGGTTGGGTGCTCCAACCCCATAATGGAAGAAAAGAAAAAAGGGAGCACTATAGGTAGACATTATCAATAGTGGATGACTTTACAAACTTGCTGGTACTATTCTTGCAGAGAGAGATGCTCAGGGGAATGGCTACCATTTAACTACTTGATCCATTTACTCAAAATGGTGAACAAAATCGAATTTTTCAGAGGCCAGGCCCTTCTGTAACTTGAATTTCTTTATTATGCTGGGGTCATTTGGACATGGAGGGTCACTCTGACAGTGCACTGAGACGAGGCTGTGAGATGATTATTTGATGAGGCTATGAGATGATTACTTCCAGTGGGCAGGGAAATGAGCTGTCCTTTTCACACTGCCAAGCCATCCTGTGGGCCAATCACTTTGGAGATGGCCAGGCACCATTGGTCAGAGGAGCTAAGGAGGGGCTGGCGTTCCAAGGTTCAAGGCTGTGGTGAGCAGTGACAGGCGCCGAGACACTGTCCCTGTGAATTCCACCTGAGGAGTTCATGAAATGTCAGCTCCACTGCCTCTCGCAGTCAGGGGTTGGAGTGAATCTTTTGAAGTATGAGAGTATTTGTTTCAGCGGTCCCTTTCCCAGGAGCTGGTGCACGTAACCTCTGCTTGACGGGCTTCCTCATGGCTCTAGTGCTCTGCAGCCTGGGCCCAGCTTCCAGTCCCTTCTGGCAAGGATAAGGCTGTAGCACAGGCTCGAGGTTGTGGAGGTGAGTGGACAGCTGAGGGCCAGCCAGCAGCCAGCACCAGCAGCAAGTGACTGCTCTGCCAGGCGTGACTGCTTGTGACTGTCTCCTCCTCTGAAGGCTCCCCTCCTCAGAATGTCCTGTGGCACTGCACTGTTTCCTGCTATCCTCCTCAACTGCTTGTGAGCTAGGGATGGAACCCAGGGCCACACATATGCTAAGCACATGTTTGATCACTGAGTACATGCCCTGTGTGATTTCATTTTTTGTTTTGCTTTGTTTTTCTTTAAATTTTATGTATGTATGTATGTATGTATGTATGTATGTATGTATGTATGTATTTATTTATGGCTGATTCAGCCTGTCCTGGGGGTGGGGCTGGCACAGCATGTGGTGCCAGGGATCAAACCACAGTCCCTGCGGTTGCCTAAGCTTGCCTAAGTAGGCACTATAGACCACTGAGTTATCTTGCTGGTCCCTTTGTTGTTTTTTGTTTGCTTGTTTGTTTGTTTTTGAGACATGGTCTCACTATGTAGCCCAGGCTAGCCTTGAACTCATTATGTAGCCCAGGCTGGTGTTTTTTTTTTTTTTTTTTTGTCTTTTTGAGATAGGGTCTTACTATGCAGTTAAGGCTGGCCTTGAGCTCAGTTTTTGTAGCCCAGGTTGGTCTCGAACCCACACTAATTCTGCTGCCTTAGCCTTCCAAGTGCTGGGACTATCATTTTCCATCCCCAGGGATATTTACAGAGCAAGCATTAGGCACTGAATGGCTGTTTGTTTGAGGCTCCCTGGTCTTTGCTTAGGTCACTGCAGTGCAGGGAAGAAAAACAAATCCATCTTGTGGGGGGATGTGTGACACGCATTTGAGGGATGGGCTATGTTACAACTGCCTTAAAGGCACTTAAAGAAAGTCACTCATCCAGGAGATCCAGCTGCCAGAGACTGACATTGTGTGATTGAATCCAGAGGGACAGTCACAGCCCAAAGCTGCAGGACTGAAGGTCGTGGGAGGAGTGCTGTTCCTAGTAGCTCCCAGCCCCTCCACAATGTTCCATGGCTCAAGGTCCTGTGTAGCAGGAAAACAAAACAAAACAACAAATAAGTAGTAGAGGCCTTTTGGCTTTCGGCTGAATTAGTCACATATATGGCCAGAGTCCCCCCCCCCCCACCCCCCCTCTGACCTTTGTAGTTACCTACAAGGAAGCTAGCAAATGTATATCTGGACAGCAAAGAGAAAACATAACTCTAGTGTTATTCTCAAAAGTAAATTGTTTGTCTCCAGGTTGACTGTACACTGAAGACCTAAATTTCATTGTAAATGAGAGACATTTTTAGTTACCTATACTTAGAGTTGACTTGGTAGCTATATTTTAAAAATCTTTTGTTTACTGTTCCTGACAAAAAATAAGCCTACCTAGGACTGTTCAGTATTATAATCTTTTCTTATATAATGAGAGGCAATTTGGCCAGACTATTTGCTAAATTAAGCTTGGCTCAAATCAAGTTCAGCTGATTAATTTTAAAGGTTATGGACCATTGGCGTTTCTAGCAGTGCTTAACCAGGCTAGTAAGTATTCTTGATATAGAAACCTTTTTTTTTTTTTTCCTTTTTTAAAGTTTATTTTATTTTGTTTAGCCACATTACATATTGGTTTGTGTTTGGGCCAGGTCGACCCACCCTGGGTGATGGGGGGCGGAGCAGCACATGGGGCCTGGGATCGAGCCGCGGTCCCTGCGTAGTGGCCTAAACTTGCCGAGGCCCGCGCTTTAGACCGCTAAGCCGTCTCACCAGCCCTAGAAACCTTTTGATAACAATTCTAGGCCTGATAACTAAAAATGCCATGTAAAATCCTACCCTTTACCCACAAAAGGAGAAATTATAGTGTGTACACGGATACACGCATGCTCCCTTTTCACTGAAATCCTATAATTTGTTATATATGATTATAGAATAAGAATAAATAGCGACATAATCTGGGCTATGATTACATTTTAGCAATAAAATATGTTAGAGTGGGCTGTGCCATATGTAAATCAAGCTGAAAAGAAAATACTTCTTTCTGGATAGGTAATAAATGTAGATGCTCTATTTTAAAATTCAGATGCCTAACACTTCCGCTCCAATAGCAAAGGCCATCTTTAGCTATAAAACATGCATCCTTTGCGGAGGAGATTTCCAAATCCATGTCACATATACCTGAAAGACATGAGTGCTTAATTGGCTGGTTTGACCTTCTGCGATAATAACATGATCTTGCTTCCTAACCTCTCATTTTTATCGTGGGCAGGAATGTGACTGCGCTGTAACCAGAAAGACATCTGTTAGCAATCTGTGCCTCTGAGCGGCCCCCAGTTCTACAGAAGCTTCATCTGAAACTCAGATTCGTTTTTGAGGAAGGTGGTTTGGGGGGTGGGGTGACAGTAGGCAAGTCCCCTGCGGAGGAGCCCTTCCTGCTCCCAGTCTGAGGGGCCCTGGCCCGGCCCTGCGGAGTCTGCCCTAAGATGCTCGGGTTGCCAGCTGCTGCACAGTGGCCAGTGACGGCTGGTGCAGGTGCCCACACAGCTTGAGATCAGGGGCTGAGCATCTGGCCTTCAACCTCTCTATCATTGAACACAAAACAAAACAAAACTGTTTGCTCCCTGCCATGAAGACGCACAGTCTGACTTGATACAGAGCATTCCCAAAGTTGTGAAATTGGCAAACACATGCGTGTTGTGTACTCAGTTCTCACACACTCCCATTCACGTGCAAGCACAGTCCAATGAACACTCTGGGATATGAGGGCAAAGTCCAAATGTTGGGTTCACACAGCACTGCTCCAAATCCAAGCTCAGGTCCTCAGAGTTGAGTGACCTTTGGGAAACGAGCTTTCTCTTTTCCTGACTTATAAAATGAACGTCAACGCCAGCTGTAGCAATGATGCCCTGGCACATGTAATGTTCCTGGAACAGAGAAGAATATTCTCCTGGAGACCAGGGGCGCTGCCCACTCCACCCATAATTGTGCTGCTGTTTATCAGATCTATTTTGGGCCCCAGTACTCACAGAACTCATTCAGAGGGCAGATTTGGAAATTAAGGCTGAGAGTCCTACTTATTTCTTTTCCTGTTGCCAGAGGGGAAAAAAGAAAAAGATAAGCCTGTTTTAATTTTTATGACTTCTGCAGTTTCCTCTCCATTGAAATATCCATGCACTGGAAAGACACAGTCAGCCTCGGGCTGGGTATTGGCTCAGGAACTTGCAGGACTCGCTTACTGTCTCTGGGCTTTTTGAGGGTGTTCCTATGCAAACCATTGCGATCAGCATCTACTCTGCAGGGTCATTTCAACATGATATACACACACAACAAGCGGTTGTGATTTTTATCCTCATATTGCTTAACATGCCCCCAGGAACAGTCAACAATGCCTCAGAGAAGGTCTCCACGCAGAGGGGACTCATGAGGACCACGAGGTCACTGTGTCACCAAGCGACTCAGCCAAGAGAAACACTATTCTGCTAGGCAGGTGAGAGTTTACAAGAAGAAATATTTCCAAAGCACTGGAAGATCCACTAAGCTTTTAAAACACCTACTCTATGGGTGGGCAGGAAATATATTTATTTTTATTATTTGTATGAGTGCATGCATGTGGGACTAGGAATTAAATTCAAGGCCTTCACACTGAGCTGTATCCCCAGGCCTTTTTTTGTGTGTTTGTTTTGAGATAGTATTTTACTAAGTTGCTAAGTTGCTCAGGCTATGTGAATATTTGAAGTCCTCTTGCCTTAACCTCCTAGAGTGCTGGGATTTCAGCTGTATGCCACTACCTTGCCTGGCAGGAAAGCTAAATTCTTTTTTTTTTGGCCAGCTCAGCCTGCCCTCAGGGATGAGCTGGTGCAACATGTGATTGAACTGTGGTCCCCTGCACCTGCCTAAGCTTCCCTAAACAAGTACTTTTTAGACCACTGAGCTATCTCACCAGCCCAAGGAAAGCTAAACTCTGATCCATACCCCTCGCCCCTTCTCATCTACAAGCTCAGGAAATACAAATGCATTTCTATAAGCAAATCATTACAGTATTAAACATAGACCCAGGCTATGTACCGCTTTTTTTGTTTGTTTGTTTTTGTCTTTTTGAGACAGGGTCTCGCTATGCAGTTCAGGCTGGCCTTGAGCTCACTTTTGTAGCCCAGGCTGATCTTGAACTCACATCAATCCTCGTGCCTCAGCCTCCAAGTGCCAGGATTACAGGTGTGCACCACCACAACCAGGCTCACCACCACACTCAGTCTCAATCACTGTCTCAGTATGCCGTGGGGGTAGGACCAGCATGATCTGTCAGGGAATCGAACCCCAGCTGCTGCTTCTGCCTAAGCAGGCACTTTAGTCTGCTGAGCTATCTGGCCAGCCCATGGTTAATGAGTTTTCTCAGCTATAGTTTTATAGTCTTCTCACCTACTTCTCAGCTTTTATTAATTTAGGAGGGATACATAAAGCCCTCTCTTGGGCATCAGGGTATTCAATGGAAAATAGGGAAAACTCTTCCTGACAGTTCATCAACTCAGACCCTGCATGCTCAGGAGTTGCTTCTGGGACTGGAGGGCACCTGGCAAGGGTCCCTGTCCTCCTTGAACTCCAAGCTGCTGTGGTAACTCAAGTCAGGCAGTGGGGAGAAAATCAGACCGACTCCCCCACATCAGCCCCCTCCTCATCCACCACAGAGGCACTGCGGTGCCTGGGTTAGGTTCCTGCACAAGGACATTCACCGTTCTCCTCCTCACTTCAGGAAAACCAGCTCTGAGGACACCAGCTGTCCATTAGGAGGTCGGCCTTGACACATGCATGCTTGTGCTTTCTATCTCATCATCATTTTCTTTCTCTACTGTTCTTCTCTTTACCTTATCCTTTTCCTTCATTTTATTTTTATTTCCTCTTCTCCTGCTCAGTTCCTCTATTCCAATTAAATTCCAAACCCATCAGGGGACCACTGGCTATGGCCGCAGTCATACCGCAGAGCCTCTCCCTGACTGCCGAGCAGACACAGTGGGCGGACGCCTTCAAGGTTTCTCCACAAGAAGCCCCAGCCAGGCATGGAGGCTCACATCTGTAATACTAACACTTGGGAGGCCTGTGTGTTTGCGGCCAGCCTGGGCTACATAGCAAGACCTTGTTTTAAACAAACAAACAACCTTCTACCATGATGATAGATACTTGAGATCATCAACTTAGAAAACGTTGATGTGGGCCTGATTTGGGAACTATCAGCTGATCCTGTGCCCAGTAAGCCAAAAAGAGGAAAAGAAGGGACTGGGATTCTGCCAGGCTCCTGGCCTTGGAGGCCAGGCTCCAAAGATCCTCTCACTGGCTCCTCCTCTCAAAAGGTTGCCTACTTCCTGGTAGTCACATACTGGGGAGCAGGTGTTTGACATGTCGGCCTTTGGGGACATTTCCCATGCAGATCCATACAGTTACATCTAGAGAGAGGGTTCTATTAATGGACAGTGTTTGCATTCTTAAGGCCTTTTGTGCCCAGTTGTAATCACCTTTCTTTTGTATACAATTCTCATTTTTCTTGGGATAAACCATCACTCTTCTGCCCAGCTTTTTTATTTTGTTTTTCAATAAATGTAAAGTGTTGGAAGCCTGGTCCCAGGATGACTGGGTTGAGCTGGGCGCCTGTTCAGTGCTGGGTCTGGAAAAAGGTGATGAGTCCCAGTATCTTCCCCAGGAGTGGGTGGATTCTGGATTCTGTCTCCCCAGAGTGGCTCTGGCCTTGGAGGAGCAGATTCCTACCCTTAAGAGGGGACAGTTAGGAAAGAGCAAGTCTGTTTCCTGCCCACAGGTTGCCCTCTTCCTCAGTCTCATATGTGCCCTTCTGCACTGAGCCAGTTCCCAGAACTGTAAGCGAGATGCATATTTTTTTCTGTTCAAAGTGCCTGCCCTTGAGTGATTTGTTACAGTGTGTCTCAGTTACTCTTCTCTTGTTGTTGGGACAAGTACCTGACACCCAGAATGAAGGAAGGAAAGGTTTATTCATCTCACAGTTACTGGAGTTTCAGTCCATACTTGGCTGGCTCCAAGGTGAGTGGAACAGGGCAGAGAACATCCAGTTCATAGCAGCGGGACAGCAACAACTGGTGACAGAGGCAACCGAACAACCAGGGCAACAGAGAGCAACTGAGAGAGTCTGTTTCTCTGTCTCTCTTATAATACATTCAGGCTATTGCCCCAGGGCTGGGGAAGGTACACATATCCATAATCTCAGCTGTACTAAGACACATAATACCAGTGGATCATGAGTTAGTTTCAAACTCTAGAAGTCCCTGTCCTGTGACTGCATGAGGCTTTGGGGGAACAACTAGACACAAACCATAACACAGTGACACAAAAAAAGGACTAAGGTGAGCTTCATCTAGGATGGGATAAGCATTTCAGTATTATTTTTCAAATGATCAAATAAATTTTTTAAACTTTATTAATTCCATCCCACTCTTTTTAGCCCTATCCATTAGGAAGTCTTTCTCACAAGCCAGGCATGGTGGTACATATCTGTAATCCTAGTACAGTGGAAGGTGAAGGCAGGAGGGTTGCAAGTTCAAGTCCAGCTTAACCAATTTAGTGGCTTCGCCTGACCCTGTCTCAAAATTTATAAAAAATAGTTTTTGTTGTTGTTTTTTAAGAGCTATGGAGATAGCTCAGTGCAAAAGCCATGGGTTGAATCCCTAATACCACCTTTTTGTTTTTGTTTTTGTTTTTTAATCTCCCTCCCAGAAAACTTAAGCCTCCTGTGCCAGACTATACTGGTCCAGACCAACCTGTCATCATAGAAATTAACTTTCCTGCTCACTGCCCTCTTCTGTTGAATCCAATTTCCTGGGCCATGGGTAGTTTTTCTTTTTCACTTATTCTCTTGATTTGGAGGGAGGTTGTATCAGTCAGGGTTTTACTAGAGAAACAGATATAATATAAAATGTATACATGTATAAGAAATGACAAGATTGGTTTATGATGGTCAGCCACAGGGTTGGATGAGGAGCATGCAGAGGGAGTCTACACACTGGAGGCTGAAGGGTTCAGCCCAAGGCCTAGAGCTCACTGCAGCGTTGTATGTAAATCTGTACTAGGAGGCTCACAGGTCTGCAGTGGAAGGCTGAAGAATCTGTCAGAAGGCTGAAGTATCTACATCAGAATGCTGGAAGGACCCAAAGTGGAACCTGAAGAGTGTTCATTAGAAGCCAGAAGGTGATGTCCAAGCTGAAGGTGAACACTAGAGTTCCCCCAAAGATCAGAAACCAGTCTGTCCTTCCTCATTTCCCTTTTTATACTGTCCAGGTGACATGCTGTCCTAGGGTGGATCCTATATACCATAAGGTGTAAAAAGCTGCCTTAGGCCAGGTCACCTAGACCCTAGGGTATATAATTGTTGAGTCAATCATAATGGTGGATACATCGTGTCAACTTGAGAAGTCTTGAAGGTTTTTTTGTCAGATCATCTTTTTATTGATGTTATTTTCTTATGCTCCTTAGCTAGCTGGGCACTCCGCAACACTGTTGTTGATGTCATCTATGATGTCATGAGACTGCCAGCTGTCCATGTTGTAGCCCACAGACAGGGCTATCCCCAGGATCTCTTTAATGGTTCTAGAAAGTTCTCTGGCTAAAGACTAGTGCCTCAGGGCTGGGGAGATAGCTCTGTGGCACAAGTGCCTGCCTGGCAAGTGCAAGGTCATGAATTCAAATCCCAGTCCCCCCCAAAATTAAAAAAATAAAGACTGGTGCTGCATCTGTCAGGCAATGTTGACAGTCTCATCAAAAGTGATCTTACTACTGTGTTTAATTTTTTTCTGCTTCTTTCTCTCTCTTGGCTGCTCCTTGAGGACTTTGATGATCAGGGCAGAGGCAGAAGGCACTGCCTCAATCTGAGTCTGTATATTTTGAATGGTCAGTTTCACCATAATCCACAGACCCTTCCAGTCACCAGTTGCCTTGGTGATGTCATCCCCCACTTTTTTTGCAGACAGACCCAAAGGACCAATCTTGGGGGCCAGGGCAGACGTGACGCTGACTTCAGCACCGGCGCACCTCAGGTACATAACTTTGATCTCGTTGGTGTCGAACATGGGCAGTATGCTGGAGGTGGCTAGTGTTGGATGAACCTGGATTCGGGATTACCAAAGAAAGTTGCACTTTTGCCTCCTCCTAGCTAAAAGCCGGAAGCTCGAAGTTTAACTAACACAGCACTTCTACATCCTCAGGTGTAGAGTCTATGGCCTACCACCCTAGGATGTTGTCCATTGAATCAATTTGGGAAGTCTGGAAGTTTAAGTAAGTGTCTCAGCAGGGGACTAGGGTCCTCACTTCATAAACATCCTCATTTTGTGCAAGAGGAAAATGTGCAGGTGGCGTGAGTGCTACATGCACCTGAGGGTGGACAGTAGCCTGCATATGAGGGAGGAAAAGAGTGCCTCACACATTTTAGCTCTGGTTGCTTTTGCTATCTTCCATCACCATGAAAGTTATCTCTGTGCCATGCCGCCCTGTTCTGGAGCCAGCTGATTATGGACTGAAACACACCGTGAGCTAAATAAACCTCTTCTTTAACTTTGGTGTCAGATATTTTGTCTCAGAAGCAAGAGAAAAGTAACTAACACATCGGCTTAGTTAAGCTTTTAAGCTTCTCAAGTTGACCCAATCAATCAGTCAACCACTATAATCCACCCCTTGTCAACATGGCAATCAGACACAGTCCCCAGATACAAAGACATCATTATAATTGTGCCTAAAATGTTATAACTATCCTGCATACAAACAGAAATGCACTGATTTCCTCACCAGAATAGAAAACAAATTTGCTTTGTATGAGGTTTACTCTTACCAGTTTATAAACTGAATATTATTACATAAGTTTCACAATCCTTAAGAACCAGTTTTAGAGCCAGGCCATGGTAGTGCATGCCTGTAATCCCAGCACTTGGTAGGCTGAGGCAAGAGGATTGGTGTGAGTTTGAGACCAGCCTGGGCTCCAAGAAAATATGAGCTCAAGGCCAGCCTGAACTGCACAGCAAGACCCTGTCTTAAAAAGACAACAAAACAAAACAAAACACCCCCAAAAGAACCAGTTTTAGCCCAGGCATAGTGGTGTATGCTTATAATCCCATCACTCTGGAGGATGAAGCAGGAGGGTCACTGTGGGCTTGAGGCCAGCCTGGCTATGTCGTGAGTCCAAGGCCAACCTGAGCTACATAGTGAGACCCTGTCTCAAACAATCAAGCAAAATCAGTATTAAATCTATCAACATTATATTGCATTAGAACCATATTAGGGGAGAAATAGTACAATTACTTTTCTCTTTTCTATAGCTGATCATGGGGTCATAGCTGGTATTTAGAACCACCTTCTCCACCACCCATTCTGTATTCCCTTGGCCTTCAGTAAGCACCTCAGCAGGTCTTGGCTCTTTCCCTGCTAGCGTGACCCATACCTTTGTGAAAACTCCACTTATCATTTGACCTCCATAGGCCCCTGTTCTGACTAGAGGGCCATAATGACATTATAGACCCCATGGAATCAGTGTTAGTTCAGAACTAGTGCCCAGTAGTCTTCAAAATGTGTGATCATTCCCCTTTCCCCAATGTACAAAATGGGCAAAAGGCTGCAGGTCCCTTTGGGGAAGGATGGAAGAAAGACTGACTGTATAAATTTTTGGCACATCAGGACCCTTCCCAAAAGGGGACCTCGCCGCTTCATCCTTCAAGGAGTTCTGGGACTATTTACTGGTTCAAGTCTGGGAACTGGTTGAGGGGCCATGATTTCTTGTTACCATGATTTGAAATTTTGGTTCATTTACCTTTAAATTTTTCAATTATATAAATCTAGTAAAAATTTTGTAGGCTTTATAACTATTTTACTTTAGGGAACACAGTTGCTACTCAGCCAATGACATCGGTCTACGTGTGTCAGATTATTCTGGTCACTGTTCTGCTTCTGCTGTCCATTATAGTAAGTACATGGACCCTGCCTTTGGCAATTAAGTGCTGTCACTTGACCTCTGCCACTCTGGAATCCAATCGAGCCCATTGCCCTTAAATTTTCTAATTGATTAACTGTGGGCCCCCATGTAAGCTCTGGCATACAGAACAATGACAGGGCTCTTCAGGGATTCTGGTGCTTCCTTCACAAATCTGTTTCTCAAGGTGTTAGTGAGGTATAGTTCCTGAATCATTCCAATATGGAAGTTAGGTTTAACATGACAGTGGGACCATTGCTGTGACAGGGCCTGGCCATGTGGCTTAAGAATCGTGAGAATTAATTTGGAAGGGTTTTGGGAAACTGGCAAAAGAGACAGCTCCATATACTGTAAACTATTTGGGAGCTGGTCAGTGTCTAGAAAATCAGAGCACTGATTTTAAGAGGAAGCTCAGGAGACTTCTATTGAGAAGGACTGCAGTGGGTGCTGGGTCCCAAGTGGTATATGTTGTGCTTTGGCAGGAAGTTGCTCTGCATTTTACTTGTGTTAGAGATTCTGTTTGACTGACCGAAAAATTTCAGTGCAGTTCACCTTTGGGACTGTAGCACAGTTACTGTCGAGAGGTTTCGGCCAGATGTACATTGTGAACTAAGACCACAGTGTCAGCACGGTGACTTGAAGCACTTGGCCAGAGGGAAGGCTCGGGTGGAGCTGTGGGTTGCAAGGACCACACAGAGAAGAAAGTGATTGTTGGGGAGGAATAGATCAATGCAAAAAATGAATGGAAGCTTTTCACCTGAAGAGTAGAATGTATTTGAAATACGGATTCTTGTTTTTTAGTGTTGCCATGACCTGGTGTTAAAAGTTAATGGGAAATAAAGATAGTGACTGCATTAGCTCATCTAATATGATTTTCATATAGTTTTTAGATATGTTTGCAGTCAGGTTAATTGATCAAAATATTGCAGTTTTAACCTTTTGATCATCTTTTGAACATTTTGCTTTTGGTGAAGAAATGAGTGCAATGATTTCCCTACATGTAATTGCTATATTAATGTAAATCTGAGTAGGTCACGATATGTTAACTTTCCACAAATCTGCCACAGGAGACTATAGTTTAAGGAAATTTGTCTGGCTATCAAGTTGACCAGGGATGGATTGTGGTGAACTAATAATCAACTTGTAACACTCAGCTGAACTGAAACAGTGTGGTTTGGGGTGTGGAACGCCCACCTGAGGATTCTTGCCAACAGCATAATAAGAGAACTGGAGGGGAAGGTGATGTGCTGTTCATTCTCCTGGAGAAGCCTGTCATGCTGGTTTTCCTGCTATGGACTCATCAGTTCCCATGGTGGGAGGAGCTCATCTCTTTGAGGGAGCTCTGGTTTTTCCCTTGAGCATTGCTTCCTGGCTCCAGTGCAGATCCCTCAGCCTTTGGCACAGACTTTCTAGCTTCCACCACTGACCTTTAGGCCTTCCTAGTGTGGATCCTTGATACAGACTTGCATAAGACATTATGGTGGGCTCTAGGCCTTCAGCTGGACTCATGCAGGATATTGCTCTGGGATGTAGACCCTCAGCAGGATTCTCTGGGACTCTAGTGTGTGGACAGATCTCCCACACCCTTTCACATTTGTCTCTGTGGGTGACAGTTACAAAAGAACTCTATAAATTATACATTTTGCATTAAGTCTTTTCCTTGTAAGCCCCAACTGCAACAGACTTAAATTTGAGTCCTTGCAAGACTCCTTGGGAGACACAGATATTGTCGTGCCCCTGGCCCATCTGTCCACTCACCCTGAGAGCCAACACTTGGTTGTGCTTTAGAAAGTGTCTTGTGGCAGAGGTATGCACTGGACAGTTTCCTGCCTGGCGACCAGGTGTCTCTTCATCAGAGAGCCCCCAGATGTCAGCATCCAGAGGTCACTGAGCTTATCAGGAGGGCAATTCTTCCATCTTTTGCTCTTCTGATCCTGGGGCTGAAAGACATGCTGCCTCCAGAAAAAGATAAAGAATGAAAGGAGTCAACTTGAAGAACTTCTATTCATACTCCTTGGTACAAACCCAAGATTCATCCTTATTTTCTCTCTAAATATCTTCTACAAGGAAGATCTCAAGTCCCTTGCCATTCAGGGTGGGAGAGTGGTGTGAGGTGACAGGGAGGGTGGGAACCTGGCTTCTGGGAGGGGAGATTGAGCCCTGTCTAGCACCTCCTGGGAAGTCCAGAGCCTTTCAGAGGTGCTCTTGCTGGTGCCCCTCCTGCCACAAAGTGCTCATGTAACATAAATTCTTTCACTACGCTACATTAACTATGCCACATGAAGGCCCAGTTTCTGCTTCCTGGCTAGGGAGCTTTGTGGAAGGTGGACTGACCAACTTCAAGTTCCTTTCTATTTCTCTGTATCTATAAGATATCATATCATATCATATCTATATATCTATCTATCTATCATTTATTATCCACTGGTTCAGCCATCTATCCATCTATCCATCCATCCATCTATCCATCCATCCATCCATCCATCCATCCATCCATCCATCCATCCATCCATCTGTCCATCCATCTATCAGAGTCTCATGCCTGGTAAGTGTATGTTCTATACCTAGCTGTACTTTCAGCCCCATGGGACAGATAAGATTTGAAACCACTTTCCTGCTTGGCTTTCAGAATCTTCTGAGGAATGGAACTGCACTTAACTGAGCAGGGAAAGTCCTGTGAACCCTGAAGCTCCTGACTCTTCTGTGGTTTGGAGCTGAAACAATGAAAAGAATGTTTTCAGAGGGAATCAGTCTTCCTATTTTAAGATGTACCTGCTTGAGAGGTACACAGGCTTAGGGACTGAACCTCGTACTTCTGCTTCCCATGATGCTGGGCTAAAGCTTTCACCTTGGCTGGTCGGGACCGTCACCTACAGTGCAGTGGACATTTCTGCAAGAGAAACCCTCATTTCCTTCAGTTCTTTCTGCCCTCATCCTTTCTTCTCTTCTCTTCTCTTCTCTTCTCTTCTCTTCTCTTCTCTTCTCTTCTCTTCTCTTCTCTTCTCTTCTTCTCTTCTCTTCTTCCTTCCTGTCCTCCTTCTCTTCTTCCCTCCATCTCCTTATTCCCTAATGAATAAGGTAGATATTTCTGAAAGCAAGAAACAGAAATCCTCAGTTTACCTGATGAGACCATTAGGAAGTCCATTATCCCCCAACCAAGAGACCCAGGGAAGGCTGTCTTAGGGTGACTAGTTCAGTGGCTGTTGGGTTTCCCTCCCTTTTGGAGTACTGAGGATGGAATGCTTTCCACTGAGCTACATCCCAAGCCTTTTGTTTCTAATAGGTTCTTGCTGAGTTGCCCAGGCTGGGGTCTGACTTGGGACCTTGGCCTTCCAGAGAACTGAGACACCCACCACCACTCTGCATGTTTCCATTCTTCTGGCTCCAATGTGAACTCCGCCTGTGTTCCCAAGATAATGGCTGCAGGTCCAAAGCCCACATCCAGCTATGCAATGCTGGTGAAAGACAAATGATTCTGTTCCTTCATTCAAGGCTTTTTATAATCAAGAAATTGTTCCTCAGGATTCAGTTCCTGTTCCCAGCAACCCTCTCTCTCTAGCCCTGTGGCTGGAATGAGCCTGGGGCCACCCTAGATAAATCATGACAGAGGGGACAGATCCTCTGTGTGGGCCTACGTCATGCACTCTGCTGAGACTCTGGAGGAGATGTGTGGTCCTGGTGGTGACATCAGAGCTCTGCTGGCAAAGAAGAAAGGGGGAGCAGGGCTGGCCATATGGCTGAGGGGCTCTCTGTGGGCCAATTCTGTCTACTTTGAAACTCTCTCTGTCCTTGTCACTCTTCAGAGGACTTCATCCTCACCATTCCACAGTTCTCAAGGGAGCTCCCAGAGGCCTCTGGTTCAGTTGGGAGATGGGGGACATGCAGTTTGGTCTCAGGGGTTCCCTCTTGCCACGATGCTTCCTGATCTTCACAGGGGCATGGCTTGTGATGCCTGTTTCCACAGCAGCTTCACAGGGCCTGTTCCTACCCTGTCATAGCGTGGAGTCTCGGCACCAGCTTGCTTTTTTCCATTTATTTATTTATTTATTTATTTATTTATTTATTTATTTATTGACAGATCTTCCTAAGTCTCCCAGGCTGGCCTCGATCATCTCTTCTGCCTCAGTGTCCCAAGTGTTGGGATTACACATGTGCACCCTCAGGCCCAGCTCCAACACCAGTTTGTTATTCAAGATGCAGAATCACCTGTAGTCCCAGAACTTGAGAAGCTGAGGCAGGAGGGTCAGGAACAAGTTCAAGGCCAGCCTGAACTGCATAGTGAAACACTGTCTCTAGAGCACCTTCCCCCAAAAGAGACCCTGATCTTGCTTAGTGCAAAGGTCCTGAATTCAACCCCAGTGCCAAACACAACACAACAAAACAAACAAAAAACATCAAAAGCCCACTAAATTACAAAATCCCAAACAACACAACAACAAACCATAATTATCCTCAACATAGGCAAGAATGAAGGAGTGTTCATGAATATGTCTCCTGCAGGTTGTCGTTTACATTGGTCAATATGTGACATGAGATCAGTTTCATTCATATGTGTTCTGGCAGCTGAAGGTTAGCAAACATTTCATCACTTTGAGTATGTCAAGTGAGGACACATAGGGCTGACAGGATGTACCTGTCAGCCCCACGGTGACTTAACATTGTGTTGCAGAACCAACAAACATGAGCCATGCTTCTGCTCAGAGAGGACACAGTGGTCCTGCTCTTTTCAAAATGCACCTTGCCTCCTGCCTAGGCCAGGGACTGTGGTTAGATTACAATTCTAGTAAGCTGTCCTAGAAAATCGATCATGTTTTGTTTTTGCCTTATTTTTCAGCATGTATGTGTTCTACTCCAGGTGGCAGCGGCTGCTGTGACCTGCCAGCCTGGGCAAGGGAGGCTGAGACAGGCCTGAGCATGCCGCTGTGCCTGGCTTTGGGGCCGGCCACACCTTTTGTCCTCTAATTCTGGGGTAGCTGGTGGCAAGGAAGAGGCTAGAATCAGCTCTGTATAACACAAGCTCGAGAATCTGTCCCATTCTTTGCTTTTACCTTGTTTCTTTTCTTTTTCTTTTAACCTTTGTTCCTATTAGTACCTATCTGTAGCACATAATGATTGTATTCATCATGATATGTTGCTCCATATTTATCATAAACCTTCATTCTTTCTATGTTCCCTCTCTCCCTTTCCCATCCTCCCTCATCAGCTCTCTCCTCATTTGCAAAAGATCCATCTCCCTGTTTCCTATTATTTGTGTTTTACACTTCAGATTATTTGTATTTTGGGGTTTTCGTATAAAAGAAACTGTCATATTTAAGCCCATGTGTCTGATTTATTTCGCTTACCATTGTCACAGGGTGCATCCATCTACCTTGTTTTTAACTATAAGCCTGATTCTCTTCTCTCTGAAAATTCCCCAAGAACTCACACTCTTCCCTTACCACTCCAGGCTTTAAGCACATGTAACCCTTGGCCTGTGTGCTACATGACAGCATCCTGTACCCCTTGAGAAGAAAGGCGAACCATGTAACTTACAAGCCAAGCCATCTGCAAACACAAACACCCTTGGGTGGTAGTGTTGGATCTTTTACACTGATTCACGCCCAAGCCCAAAGAAAGGCTGCAGCCCAAGGTGCTGGAGGTCCAGGGAGGCCAGAGGTCAGGTGCTGAGGGGACTGGGGTACCCAGGCCAGGGGCAAGTCCAGCTTCCGTGTGGTGACAGTAGGGCTGCTCCTGCCGAGTTGCCTTTATGGTCGCCACACCAAGCAGGGTACAGAGAGGCACTAGACACGGCTGCTGAGCCCTGGAGCAACTTCAGTGTCATTGAAAAGAGGAGAAATCCCTGAAATACTGGCTGAGCGAGTTCGTGCTGGAAACGTGGCAGACAGGATTTAGCTGAGGTGCCCTAGAACATCTGTTGTCCCCACGTGGCCAGTAGTTGTGCTCGGAGGACCGCGTTCTCCATGGTCTCCTGCCCTAAGCCGACAGCTGTGGCTGCTGTCAGAGTTGCAGAAAGTGACAGTTTAAACCCTCGCTATGTGGAAGATATCTTAAGATGTCTGTTACAGTTGGGATCCTCCACGCATCAAAGGCCTGCTATTGAGGCGGTGCTGTTTAGGGGCATTGGAACCTTTCCGAGGTGGGACCTCAGGAGAGGTCATTAGCTACTAGGGGTATGGCCTTGGAGAGGGTTAAGGGTGGCCTGTGCGCTCTCTGCTCCCTGGCTCATGTGAGGCAAGACAGTTTTTCTCTGCAATGATCCATGCCCTAGGCTCCCAAACAGTGGGCCAATCAATTATAGACCAAAACATTCATAGCCCAAAGAAAATTTTTCTCTTCACAAACTGATTATTTCAAGCATTTTGTCCTAGGTGTGGGAAGCTGATTAACAAACAATGCCATCATCACTCATAAGAGATAACTGGAAATGTACCTGGCTCAAGTAGGCAGCCTGTGGAAGGCAGGGCCTGAGGGGCCAGGAGCACCTGCATTTATAGGACGGTCACAGGAATATCTGATGCCATCCTCAGGCAGTGGGAGTGGTGGGGGGACTCGTGCTGCCCAGAGAAGGAACTGTGAGTAGTCTCATTAGGGGCTTAAATCATTCCAAAAGCTTAAAACAGAGTGGAATCTCTGGAATTACTTTCTGAAATACCACACTGATTTCAAAACTCATGAGGGTATTGTTTAACAAAGTGTGTCACATATCAACCACGGGTGCTGGCTCAGGCACTGAGCACAGAAAAACAGGGCCATCCATGTGACCACACCTATGGCCAGGTGTCCCTGAGGCACCCAGGCCAGAGCCCAAGGCTTATGCCAGGTTGCAGCTACACTAGGACCACAAAATAACCCCAAACAGTTTACATTTAAGTTTTTTGGAGTTATTTGTTTCTTATGACTTTTCCATTAATAAATGAGGTTGATTTGTAGCACACTTTGTGAAAGAGTGTCACCTCAAGTTTTGAAATCAATGTGATACTTCACCAAACAATTCTAGAGGTGTTCCTTTTTTTTTTTTTTTTTACGCTTTTGGAATGATTTAAGCAAAATTGAATACTAACAGCTCTCTCGAATCTCCCAAGACTTTCTTTCTTTTTTTTTTTGCAGGACCAGGGTTCAAACTCATGACCTTGCACTTGCCAGTCAGGCACTTACGCCATGGAGCTATCTCCCCAGCCGCCTCCTAAGACTTTCTCTGTGAAAATCTCTCTCTTCCTCTCTCATATAAAAATGAGTCTTCTGGTTTTTTTTTTTTCTCCTCTGAAGTCAGTTTTGCCAAGAAAATCATGTTTCATCCAAGTTTTCAAATATTTTTTCATAAAATTAAACAACGTATTTACTCTGATTATTTTAATCTAATACAAATATTCCTCATTTAATGACCTACACGTTCAGTGACTGCCCAGACTTAGGGCTGAGATGTGCTGTTCGGACTTACAATCTGCTGTTGGAGCGTACCATCTGCCTATTCTTTTTTTTTTTTTTTTTTTTTTTTGGTACATTTCTGTCCATCTTGCTTATAAAGTCCCAATGTCTATTTTTTGGTATAATACACCTTGTTTATACAGCACTGCAAGATTTTTGTTTTTGTTTTGAGACAGGTGACAGATGTTACTGCATAGTGCAGGCTAGTCTGGGACTCACTGTGTCACTCAGGCTGACCTCAAACTCGCTGTGATCCTCTTGCGCCAGCCTCCCGAGTGCTGGGATGAGGGGTGTGTGCCACCATTCCCAGGAGTGCTGGGATTTGTGCTCCCCATACCAGACAGCACAGCACTGCGCTGCAGTTTTATGTTCTGGTTGGCATCACAGCGCTGCATGTAAGCGTTTTGCAAATAAAAGCAAAGTCGTCAAGGTGGAGTTGCCTTTGAACCTTTCTTGGTTTTGAATATGGTAATGCACATAATCTATGCAATTTTTTATTTAGTGACCAATTCACTTAATGACCTCATTGCTGGAATGGAACTCAGTCATTAAATAAGAGATGTCTGCATAGTCCGATGGGTATTTTCCTCTACTGTGTTTCATTTTGAATGTTTGACTTTCCTTGTTTCATTTAGGATCAGATCAGATAGTGCTTTTTTGTTTTCTCCTAATAGCACCTTATTTACATCTTTCTCTTTTTTTCTATTTCATAACTCAATAAATTAAAAACCACTGCTTTAATTTTTAGTCATTTGTTTTTCTACCTTCTTTCAGTTT
>PVKN010011367.1:0-21588 GCA_004027915.1 Capromys pilorides | reverse complement strand
AAGGTTGCTACAGCCAGGCACGGTAGTGTCCCTCTGTAATCCCAGCACTCTGGAAAGCTGAGACAGGAGGACTGTAAATTTAAACCCAGTCTGGGCAATGCAGTGGCTCAGCAAGACTTCTCAAGATGTTAAAAAAGGGTAAGAATGGAGATGTAGCCCAGTGTGAAGGCCCTGGGTTGCATCCCCCAGGACTGCCCCCAAAAGAGGGCAATTCATAAAATGATATCAATATCAATGAAACATTGATATGATGATACAAGATCTTAAAATTTTGGTGATAAAATATAACACCTTACCGTATAACTCAGTGTGGGCTTCAGTAAAGACAGTGCAACTATTCTTGCTTTTCCAGAACATTCCAAGCCTCCTAAGTGGAAGCTCTGTACTCATTAACTAGCTGCAAAGCCCGTCTATCCCTGGGGATAATACGTGAAATGTGTTCTCCATGGGATGACGGAGGGAATGGAGTGAAGAGGCGTTCATGGGGCAAGCTGTGGAGACGTCAGAGTAACAAGGGAGCATGCAGCTTAGGGCAAGGTCGGGTGGTTGCCAGCCTGTTCAAGGCCCATATGGCATCTTCTTCCTGGCAGACGCCACCTTGTGTGAGGCACCTGGCATGGGGATGCAGAGCGTAGGTTTCATTTGGGCCCTGACTTCTACCCTTGACAGTTGAGAAGCTGTGAAACCAGGGTAGAGGCCAGGTTGCCTGAATAACAGAATATGGCTTCTGGGCCCTGGAGCTGAGGTGAGATTCTGCCCTGAGGTACAGTTGTCCACATGGCTCTGATGTGACAGAAAGTAGGGAGCTGGCGGAAGATGTCCAGCTCAGAATAGGAGCAAAATCAAATGGAGAAGATGGGCAGGCCAGAGCTCCTCAGGTCTATGTGGTTCAAGGTGTTTCTCCCTGGTGTACACCATGCCATGTGTGAAGGTTTATACACAGTTTGTTCACTTCCTGAGTATTAATCTATGTTTTCTATGTTTACAATTCCAGGGTATTGAAATGGCAAAGGTATTTGAATCTTTGGTCAGAAATGATCCTTTCTTTGAAATTCCTGCCCAGAGGCACCTTGGCCTGGTGGTCTTTCGTCTAAAGGTAATGTTACCTTCTGTGACTGGAGCTGGCTGTTGTTTCAGAGTGGCTGAGTGGCTCTTGAGTCACTCGGACACACAAGTGCTGGGCCTCTGGGAATGCTTCTTGGAACTGTGATGTGGACTTCACATCTCTTTGTCCTTCACACAGGGTCCTAATTGTCTCACAGAAAGTGTGTTAAAGGAAATAGCTAAAGATGGCCGACTCTTCCTCATCCCGGCCACCATCCAAAACAAGTTGATAATTCGTTTCACAGTGACATCCCAGTTCACCACCAGGGATGACATCCTGAGGGACTGGAATCTCATTCGCCAAGCTGCCACTCTTGTCCTCAGTCAGCACTGCACTTCCCAGCCAAGCCCTCAAACCAGGGGCTCCAGAGCCTTGGCGGGTGGCATGCCCCTTCCGCCTATCAGTGGGGGAGGAGATGACCCAGCCCAGGCTCGGAAGATCATCAAGCAGCCGCAGCGTGTAGGCACCAGTCCTGTGAGGAGGGAAGACGGCTGCCATCTTGAAACCCTGGTGGATCCCCTGGATGACTGCTTTTCAGAAGAGGCTCCGGATGTCACCAAGCACAAGCTGTCATCCTTTCTTTTCAGTTATTTATCTGTTCAGAATAAGAAGAAGACGGTGCGGTCCCTCAGTTGCAACAGCGTGCCCATGAGTGCCCAGAAGCCCTTCCCTGCTGAGGGCTCGGCTAAGAATGGGGGAGCCTCCCGGGTTAGGATCTTCTCTAGGTTCCCGGAAGAGATGATGATGCTGAAGAAAAGTGCCTTCAAAAAGCTGATCAAGTTCTACAGCGTCCCCAGCTTTCCGGAATGCAGCTCGCAGTGTGGGCTCCAGCTGCCCTGCTGCCCCCTGCAGGCCATGGTGTAGACCAGGCTCTGCAGCAGCTCCGAGGAAGTGCGCTTCGGGGAGTTTGTGAACCCCTCACGACTGTCCGCAGAGTCTGTGCGCTTGGGTGCGTGTGCATTTTTCTTGCCAGTGAGTCCGTAATTTTGATCAGTTTCTCACAGGGCTCATGACCCACCATAGGATACAAGTAGAGAGCTTAAGGCAGAATGAGCCAGACGGTTCCAGAGCTTGCCAGCAGCAAGGGCCTGGAGCAGCATACTGACTGATTGATCAGCAACATCTGTGGTTCAGCTTGTCATGTGAAATATAACACAGAAATAAATCGTGCTTGTTCCTGAACCCATGGACCCTTGCATGTGTGGCTTCATTGACTCCTGATCAACCAGGAGTTTAAACACCTGCGATGTATAGATTCTGGTTTTCAGGATGCTGAAGTTTGGAGCTTGACGGAGGGACAGTGGGTTTGGAAGAGCCGTGGGAGGTGAACAGGGAGGCAGCTTGTGTGTTTGCCAGTGTAAGTTTGAAGCGGGATGCTAGGGCCTGAGAACGCCTGCTCAGAACTGTGTGACTCGGAGCTGTGGCTTCTTTGCGTATAAACTTTCCTTGGAACCACCTTGGGAGAGCCTTTAAAGTAACCCCTAAATCCTAGCTTCTTGTCTTAAAAATCTTGGGCTAGTGGCTATGGCAAGCCAGGACTTGTTTTGTTGTCCTTGTTGTTGTTTTCGATCAGGGTTTTGCCATGTGGTATAGGCTGGCTTTAAACTTGCCACGATCCTCCTGCCTCAGGTCCTAAGTGGTGGGATGACAAAACTGTGCCACGATGCCAGGCTCCTTTGGGGTTCTGGCAGCTCCCCAGTGATGTGACCGTGTGGCAGCATGGGGGCAGAAAACTGGGCAGCCCTGCTGGTGGTGATGACACAGGGGGGCTGAGAGGCTTTGCAGGGGGCCCAGAGCAGCGTCCAGTGGAGGCCTCGTTGTTAAACTCAGATTGCTCGGATTCTGAGTCAGGGGTCTGGGGTGGGGCCCAAGACACTGTGTATCCTCCAAGTTTGGGACGCTACTGACCCTGTGGCCCTGCGTGACAGCCAGGTCCGCTGGTCCATGAAAATGCCATCTTCCTACATGAGCCGGGGTGAGCTCAGTGCTGTCACTTCTCTGGGTGGCTTGGGGCAAATCGCTGAAACTCAGGGCTCCGTGGTTTCCTTCTGTGAAATAAAGAGGTGTGACTAGAGGCTCGCTAGGGCTGCAGCAGGTCGTGTGTGTGTGTGTGTGTGTGTGTGTGTGTGTGTGAGAGAGAGAGAGAGAGAGAGAGAGAGAAATAAATGTAAGATATTAACTGATAGGCATATCTTTGTGCTGGGCAGTTTCTGCACCTGCACTGGGAGCCTCGTTGACCTCCCAGGGGGAAGTGACAGTTCAGCTCTAGGGAGCAGAGCCGTGTCACCCAGGCATGGTCCAAGTGTAACACAGCACACTTTTTCTTGATCAGTGGTCTCCAAGGCCTGGTGCCTGATGAGCAGCATCAACCTCAAATGGGAATTTGCTAACAATGCAAATTCTGGGCTGGGCAGATAGCTAGGCAGTCTGAGTGCCTGCTGATAAGTGCAAGGACCCAGGTTCGATCTCTGGTACCGCATGCCGTGTCAGTCCCAGAATCCTGGGTGCAAGGTACCGGCTCCAAAACTGGACGTGGTGGTGTGTGCCTGTAATCCTAGTGCTGGAGAGGCTGAGACAGAAGGACCACTATGAGTCTGAGTTGTGCAGTAAGACCCGGTACCAATTAAAAAAAAAAAAATTTTTTTTTATAAAGCAAATTCTAATTATAATTACAATTCTGGGGTCAAGACCCAGTACTTCACATCTAACAAGATCTAAAGAGGATTCATTTTCTCGGACTCTGTCTCTCTTTCCAAGGTGATTCTCAGAGTTCAAACACAAGAACCATTGCTCCACATGAACTACAAGCTCTGAATCCTGCTGAGCACGGGCTCTGTGTGCCTGTAACCCCAGCTACACTCAGGAGGCTGAGGCAGGAAGATTGCAAGTTTGACATAGCTCAGTGTCCCCCAGGTTCAGTCTCAAGTACTGCTAAAAGAGACCACTTCAGTGTTCCCCTCACAGAAAAAAGCTAGCCACAGGAGGCGCACACTTCTCAGGGTTATTTGATGAACCAGCAACAAATGATCATGGCCCGTTATGTGCCAGGCCCCGAGGATGCCATGATGACAGACTTGGTCTCTGCTCGCGAGCTGAGCCTGACCCTGATGCATGAGACCCTCACTCACAGACTTCCGGCTGCCCCCAAGCGTGAAGACTGAGCAACCATGCAGGACGACAGTTCAGTGGGCAGCAAGGACCCTGGCCTCCGTCCATGGGACTTCCTGGGCAGCCATCCTAGAAGGTGTGGACGGGGCATCACCCTGGAGCCAGCACTTCCCTGGGTCCACAGTAGGCTCCTCCTCAGTGTTGGTGGAGTGGCTGCATGCAACAGCGGACATTTAACAGATCTCCTTTGAGAAATGGGTCACTGTGGTTGACTGGATGGCTTTAATTTTTTTTTTAATCTTTTTGCAGTGCTGGGGACTGAACTTGCCACCCCCAGCCATTTTTAGTTTTAATTTTGAGACAGGATCTCACTCAGGATGAGCTAGCCTTGGGGCTCTCCGGCCTCAGCCTCCCATAGTCCAGGGATTGCTGCCGCGCACCTCCGTACTGGTTAGGCTTTATTTTCATGGTGTTCTTGGTTTCTGTTATACTTCCTAGTTTTGTGCCCAAATTATTCTGTGCTGGTAGCACCCTCTCTGTACTAAGCAATGCATTTATATCAGATGTATTCAGATATCAGCTTACATTTTTAAAAAATTCATTTTTAAAAATTTCCAAACAAAGGAAGGCCAATTGTGTGCACATTTCTATGGACATGATTTTTGGCTATTTTAAAAGAAAAACTGTCTTTTTATCCCTGGAGTGCTGCAAATTGAACCCAGGGTCTCACACTGCCCAGAAAAGCACTCTACCACTGAGCGACACTTCTAGCCCTGGTCACTTTTTCTTTTGAGATAGGCTTTTGCTAAGTTATTCCAACTAGGCTCAAACCTGCAATCCTCCTGCCTCAGCCTCCCCAGTAGCTGGGATTCCAGGCGTGTCTGACTGCACTGGGTGGGAAGTCAGTCTCCAGAATGGGTTACTCCTCCCAGGCGGCGGCTTGGTTTCGTTTCACATGCACAAACCCAACAATCGGTGGTGTAGGGCTGTGGGAGGCTGAGGAAGTGATCCTCGGAGTCAGAGCTAGTGGGGATGTGAGGCCACAGATTGGAGTTTCTATGGTAACTATGTGGTTCAAAACGTAGGCCACTGGAGGTCAGGGCCTGGTGTTCTGGTTAATGGTGGAAGCGCCGATCTCTCACCTGAAAAATGGCCCCTTGTGCTGTAGCACGGCATCGTTGCTGGCAGCGTCTTTCATTTGGAAAGATTCCTCATCGCGCAATCACGCCATGTGAGAGTCTCAGAAACTCGGGTCAGGGGCTGGGGAGATAGCTCCGTGGCACAAGTGCCTGCCTGGCAAGTGTAAGGTCATGAGTTCAAACCCCAGCCCCACAAAAAAAACAAGAAAAGAAACTCGGGTCATGCTGCCTCCCTCACTTAGGTTCCAGTGCTCACCAGGACACCAGTGAATCAGAGACAGAGAATTCGCAAAAGGTTCCAGGGGCCGACCCAGAAGCGCTCATCACTGTCAGCCATTGGAAAAATTCACAAAGACGCAGCACATCCATATTTCCCATGGGTCACCCTTAAGTCCCTTTGCCTGTCAGGAAATGGTTCTCGTTAGGCTTTGTAAGAGGGGACCAGGACTCTGGTCTTCTTAGAAGTTGCCTGGAGGAGTGGAGACGTTGGAAGATACTTCCAGTACTGCTCGGGGTGGGGTGGTGACCACGCTCTTGGTGTGTTTCTGAGGCTCCCTGCCAGCTTCCGCCACCTGAGGAATCTCCACGGAGTCCAGGAATGTGGCTGAACTGGTCTCTTTCAGGCTGAGGACTAGTGACCGTGACCTCCTAAGCCCAGCTGTAGGTGAGGCCAGGCCCCCTTGAGCACTTGTCCCAGGGACCTACTTCTAGGATAAGTGGTAGCTGACCACTGCAGGAGCCAGGGAAGGGGCTGGGGTGTGGGCCTCAGGAAGGGGACACCATGGCTGCTGGCTCACTGCTGGGACAGAATTGTCCACCCACACCTCACAGGAGCTCCTTGTGGAGCGCTGGTCGGCAGGCTCCCAGGCGGGAAGGGCATGAGGAAAGGTTTGGTGGAAGAGAGCGGAGGAGCCACGGGAAGGGAGAGGGGTCCTTCCAGGTCCCACCCCCTGTGACCACCACCGGCCAGGCCCCGCCTCCCAGCAGCACATCCAGCTCTGGCGCTCCATGATTCAACTGCCTTCCGAAAGCCCTGCCTCTGCCACATCCAGGAGCCCCAGGTCCTTGAGCAGGGTTGGTGGGCAGAAGGCCTGTGGTGGGCAAAACCAGCCCCCAGCCCCTACCTGGGGAGAGTGACTCCGATTCCCCATGCACGTGAGAGAGAGGCGCCGGAGAGAGCTGGGGACGCTTCTGTCCACTGGTATGTTTCATTGGAGATTCATGGAAGCTTCAAAAGTTTTGAGACTTTACATTTGACATTTGGATCATGACATAAAAATCTAGTTCTAAGGGCCGGGGAGATAGCTCAGTAGAAAAAGCACTTGCTGGGCAAGCACAAAGTCCTGAGTTCAATCCCTGGCACCGGAAAAAAAAAAATCTGGGTCTGTTTTCTGAATTATTAGGTGGTCCCAGCAGAACCCAACTGCATTCCTATGTGACAAGAATCAGCTGTCTGGAGCTGACTGGTGGCGATTCCCAACACTCATTCGTGACTCTGTCCCATCCCTTATGTGAAAGCAGAAGACACGTGGCTTACAACCCTTGGTGTAGCTAAAAAACACTTAGTGAATACCTTTAGTGTGGAGAACTCTGACACAGCAGACTCGGGTTCAAGCACTAAGGTGGCACTGCCACCTGGCCGAGGAGGGCTGTTTGTACCCCGTGGCAAGGATGCTTCTTGGTGCAGAGCCCTGGCTTCCTCATGCTGGCGCTGGCTTCTGTCGCACTGGGCCCCCCATTGCTGGCCCACCTTCCCCCTCCTGGGCCGGTTTTCACCTACACCACTCCATGTGGGACCCCAGTGACACACTCCCTGTGAGGCTGGGGAGGAACTGATGCAGGGCTTGTGGTGTTTAGGACAAAGTTGGTAAAGAACACGAGCTTCCTCATAGGTAGGTATTCATCTATTTTATTACCTTTAAAAAAACCCCACCAAGACCCTTCCTCCAACAAGGCCAGTTTGAAGATACAAATGGCGGGTGCATATTGAAAAAATAATTACCTCTCAATCTTTTCACTGGTAAAAGTTGAGGTGTCATTTTAAAAAACTCTCCCTTACTGGTATGCATAATTTCCTAAAAAAAAAATTGTCTGTCATCATCTTCAATCAAATTAAAGTTGCATTAGGTCAAGTGGCTGACCAGATCCAGTCAGCTTCTTCCGAGAAGCACCACGCGGCATTCTCCTATGAATGCTCAGAGCTTTAGAGCGTTGTTGCTGATGGCATTATAAATGTCCTCAGTCATGGGCACGTACGTCTTTGCCGTGTCATCCAAGAAATACAGGGCATCTTTGATGACAGTGGGGTTAAAGCCCTCCTCCATGAGGGTCACTTTGCGGTGTTTGAAAGTCCCAGTGATCTCAATGGTGTCCTGAAAAAGAGCAGCCGCACTGTGGGTATAACTGGCAATCGATGCAGGGGGGCCATTCGCCCACAAACTCCACTGTCCTGGTCTGTTGGACCCAAGACTGTGCTGTGTTCACTGAGATACCTGAAGAAATCTCACTTTCTGCTTTTGTTTTTTTTTTGTCTTTTTGAGGCAAAAAGACAGCCGGTGGTGGGTGAAACCAGCCCCTGCCTAGGGAGCGCGGCCCTGATGCCTCACGCGTCTGAGAGTGAGGTGCCAGCCAGAGAGCTACGCAGGTCAGACTGCCCTTGAGCTCACTGTGTAGCCCAGGCTGGTCTTGAGCTTACAACAATCCTCCTGCCTCAGCCTCCCAAGAGCTGGGATTGCAGGCGTGCACCAGCGTGCCTGGCTTGAAGCCTCATTTTCATGTCTCTTGGCATCTGGGTGCTAAATGCTAGGGCTTTATGGACATCCGAAGAACCCTACACACTCAGCTGTATTAACAACCCTAAGACTCCTTCTCTCAGGCCTTCAGCTGTAAAAATCACAGAGCCTCCGAATCCAACAGTCAGACGTCAAACTAACAACACAGTTCAAGTTTGAGAAGGAAAAAACAAAAATCCCTTCAGCAGGGACACTCAAGCAGTTCCAGGGCCAGTGAGATGGTTCAGGGATCTAAAGGGCCTACCTACGAAAATTTAGGCAACCTCAGGGACCGTGGTTCAATCCCTGGCACCACATGCTGTGCCAGCCCCACCCTCAGGGCAGGCTGAGCCAGCCATAACACAAATAAATATATGAGGTTTAAAAAAAAATTAAGTTAAATTTTTAAAAAAAGCAGTTCCAATTTGTTAAGGATGCCCAATTAAATTTCACCTCACAGAAAAGTGGAGGACTTTGGTGGTTTTGTAGTCTTTCAAATTGACAAGACAACTAGGAAAGTTAGAGTATTTCTGTTTGAAGTGTCATCCCCGTTAAACACAGTTTTGTGTTATTTGCTAAGACTACTGTTGAATAAGCCAGCTTGGCATGTTAGCGGGAAAGGGATTAGGGTTGGGTTTCTGTTTGCTGTATTTTCTGATATTTTTGCTTCCTTATTGAAACCAAACACGTCGTTCTGAGCTTCCTGAAAAGGCAGTGAAAACTTGGTAGAAGTCACGAAGGAGGGAGGGGACTGTCTGCTTAGAGACATTGGTCGCTGAGAGAGAAGCAAAGTGACATTGGTGAGGCCTCTTGGGTGTTGTGGGCAGCTGAATTAGATAGACATACTAGAGGCCAGGCCCTCAAGGAGACAGCCTGGAAGACAGACACCTTGCGCCTTGCAACTGCGAGAGAGACCGACGCTCCCGCCGGGGCCCAGACCTTAAGGCCCAAGATGGAACGAATGCTCACCTCCCTAAAGTTAAGCGGCCCGGATTGCTCATCACCTTGAGGAAGGCAGGAAGAGTCACTAACCCAAGTGCTACCGGCTGGCTCCTGGATAAGCTCCTGCTCTGTGTTTGTGTCCACTCCTTGCTATGTGACTCGCTCCCCATTCAGTCCTGGATTTAATTGATCTTACCTGAGCATTCAGGCTTGTAACCTTATGGGTTGGCCATAGTTTTGTCCCATCTCATGCCCACCTCATCGAGTTCCCAAGTTCTTCACCAGCTGTCTCTCTCTGGGACAGGAGCTTTCTTTCTCCCAATAAATATTCTGCTTTTTTATTTATTTTATTTTTTGGTCTATTTGAGACAGGGTCTTGCTATGCAGTTCAGGCTGGCCTTGAGCTCACTTTTGTAGCCCAGGCTGGTCTTGAACTTGCACTGATTCTGCTGTCTCAGCCTCCCAAATGCTGGGATTACAGGCGTGTGCCACCACGCCCGGCTATTCTGCTCTTAACCTCCATTTGTTCCTGAAATTCATCCTTCGGTTTTAGAGAATGTGAACTCGTCCAGGTACCTCTCGGGTCAGGAGTGTCATCCCCCGGTGTCGCAGCCTCACCTGTACTCGCAGGAAGCGGGGCCTCGCGTAGGACGGCAGGTAATCAGTGACGTGCTTGAAGATCTTCTTCCCATCAAATTCATAGTTTTCTTTCATCTTGATGGAGGCCATTCCAATGCGACCCTCGTGACCTGGGAAGAAAGTGAGAAAACAGGGTGTTTGGCTGTTTACCGAGGCTTTGTGGATTGAGACATCAACACAGGTTTCTTTGGTACAGTTGCATTTTATTTTTCAAACCGATGTCACCAGCATGGTGGCGCATGCCTGTAATCCCAGCAGGCTGAGGCTGGAGGGTCACTGTGGGTTCCAGGCCACCCTAGACTACGTAATAGGGTCCTCTCTCTTAGGAAAATAACCAGATAGACACTAAGTTATGCTATGGCAATTATACTAACCGTTATAATAATGATAGCTACACATTGCCTGAGCCATATGTTCCAGAAGGGCATTGTATAGCTTATCTCATTTAACTTTCCCAACAACCTTCTGAACAGGTCCAAATGCCATCTTCATTCTACAGATGAAGAAAGGGACGGAAAGACATTGAGAGACTCGTTCAAGGTCAAGCGGCAAACACTAGGAAGTGGACCGAGCCCATCTTCTGGGACACCCTCCTCCTCCTCAGTGGCTCCCACAGTGACCCCCGAGTGGTAGGACACAGGGCAAGTGTCGTCCACGGAAGTTCTTCTGGATTCCAGTGGGAAGTCCTTGCTTCCTGTCAGGAAAAACTGCGCCCAAGTTCTTCTTTTAGTTGGCAGTGTCAGTCCACTGCGGCAGCAGGCACAAGCACCACCGGGGAGACTTAATCATTTCGTCAAGGTTCCTAAGAGCTTCATCTGTCTGCACGGCAGGGGAGCTTCGGGCTGGAGGGTGACAGGCACAGGTTGGAACTGTCGGGCGCCCTCCCATTCCTGGCTCTGCCTGAAGTCTCTAGAGAGACAGCTCTGAAGAGACCACATTCACTAGTGCTTAGTGGGGGAGGGGTGAGGACAATTACCCTTGTTTTCTTGTGAGGATGGTGGTAATTAGGCGCCAGACTCACTAGGAGCCCAGTCCACTTTCCTGCACTACACAGCTGCAATCAGAGAGGGGGTGGGAGATGGCCTTGGTCACCTGGGCCCCGGCTTTCAAAATCTCTCCCCTGGGAGCTGTGTGTTTACCTAGTGCTCTAAGGAAGGCAAAGCACAAGAGGAAAACATTGTGAAAGGGCTGCTGCCTCCTGCGGTTTGCGTCCTAGAAGGGAGAGACCCTCTTTGCGTTGTAGGCAGCTGGGTCAGACAGAAATTTATCACAGGCAGTCACACCGGGTTAGACCCTGAAGGAGCCAGTATGGAAGACTTGCAAGGTGGAGGTGGACCCTGTGGTGGGCCAGAGCTCAAGGCAAAAGATCACGCAAATGCACCCACATTCCTCCCTAGATAAACATCAGGGATTGATATTCTAAGTAGGTCTCTACCACCCTGAGGAAGCCAGGAGGAGCCACCCCCAAAGGCCCTGGCCTGTATTCATGCCTCTTGCTCTGTGACTTGCCTCCTTAACTGGACAGTATTTGTTGTGATGCATAGTGTTGTCTTCCAACTAGTTATTTATATTACCAGACACACGCATGCATGCAGAATTGGCTGCTTCCCTAAGTTGATCCCAAAATAATCAATTTGACCTGAACAACTATGCTTGTAATCTTCTTGGTTGACCATAGTTTGGTCTCCATTCCTGTCCACCTAGCAAGTTCCCCTTTTCTTCACCTTGTGTCTTGGATTTACTCTATAAAAATCCCTGGAAAAGGCGAGGTCCTTGGCAACCCACTCGGGACCCCTTCTGTTTCTCAGGCAGACAATTGCTTTCCCCCAATAAATATATTCTGCTCTTAACCTCCTTGTTCCTAGAATTCATTCTTCGATTTTAGAGAACATGAACTCACTGCAGATACCTTTCAGGTTGGGAGTTTCTTTCCCCTATGTCACTGGAGGGTTCCTGGGCCCTGGCTCCTAGGTCATAACTGAAGGTGGCAGTGAATGTGACAGAACTCTTCCACACTGACCAGTACTGCGCTTCCTGCTCTGCTGGTGGCAGTGCTGATCAAGGGACAGGTGGGCCTGTAGGTCTCAGCCCCTGTCCCGCCTCTCAGAGGTTGGTTCAGGATTGTGCAGCTCTGGGAGGGAGGCTCCAGTCCACAGCGCCTTCCAGCCAGAGGTTCTCCATCCAAAATGGCAGCCCCTGGGCACAGTGGCTGTTAAGACTGGAAATGATATAAACCCAGATGAAAACTTGAACCTGTCAGCGGCATTAGCCACACTTCAAGTGTCAGTAGCCAGACGGCGCCTAATGGCGGCCATCCTGGAAAGTGAATATAAAGAACATTTTCACGTATAAAAAAAAAAAAAAAAAAAAAACAAAAAACCCTCTCACAGCTCAGGATAAAGGGAACTTGGAATTTCTTTTCTTTTTTTGAGATGGAGTCCCGCCATGCAGTTCAGTGTGGCCTTGAACGGCTATAACCTCCCACGTGCTGGGTTTCCTTACAGGTGTGTGCCACCAGGCCTGACTGGACACCTGTTCGTCCAGGTGTGTGGACATGGCTCAGAATCCTGTGTCCACGGGACTGAGTGTGCTCAAGAGCAGAGGTACCAAGTCGCTGTTATGACAGAACACCACATAGACGCAAGCCCCACCCCCAGGCAGAGTTGATACATTCTCCATCTGGGGAAGAACACAGTGACAGCAGTCACCCCATGGGGCTTAACATGATGGCGGTGTTAGGTGTGGGCTCCTGTCCTGTACATACCTGGCACCGGCACTCCGTACACGTTCACCTCCTGGACAAACTCCACCAGGCCCACGATGTCAGCCACCTCCGTGGTGGCCACGTTCTCTCCTTTCCACCTGGAAGTGGTGCAGGCAACTAAGTTAGACAGAAATATTACAGGCAGTCGGGGAGTGCTGGGCCCTCGAAGGAGCCAGTACAGCAGGCAGGCAGACACCCTGTACCTGTGGGGGAGGCAGGCCCCTCCAGCTGGGGGCCACCTCAAGATAAAAGGCAAAACAAACACAGCCTCACACCTCCCTGGGGAGAAACATCAGGGACTGGTATTTTAAATAGGTCTCTATTACCTTGAGGAAACCAGGAGGAGCCACTAACCCAACCCCCTCCAGGAAAAGTCCCTGTTCTGTATTCATGCCCCTTGTGTGACTGGATTCCCCACTGATCCTGATTTAATCAACTTTACCCGAGCAGTTATACTTGTACTCCTATTGGTTGACCATAGTTTGTCCCACCTCACACCCACCTTTTGAGTTGGCATTTTTCCAACCTTGGACTGCCCCCCCCTCACATCATAGATTTTCTCTATAAAAACCCCTAGAAAATGCAGGTCTTGGTAACTCATTTGGGACCCCTTCTGTCTGACCGTCTCTAAGAAGTCTTCCCCCCAATAAATATATTCTGCTCTGAACCTCCATGGTTCCTAAAATTCATTCTTGGATTTTAGAGAGCATGAACTTGTATTGGATGCCTAGCAGGTTGGCAGTCTCTTTCCCCTAAGTCAGTCCTGGGGGTGGAGGAGGGGCTGGCACCTGCTTTTGCTCCTTCAGCTGCCTCTGTCTATTGTTAGACAACTTCTGTCCCTTCCTCCTTCCCTCCAGTCAAAGCGAACTGCTGGGGCCGGCACTGTGCTGGGTGTGGGGTAGGCAAGCGAGTACCGAGCTGCCTGTCCTCGGGGAGCTGGTGCAGGAGGGCGGGTTGCTCCCAAGGCTGGGGATGCAGCTGGAAATTCGCTTCACAGTCCTTTAAGGCCACTTCCCAACTGCCTGCAATTTGGTTGCAGGTGGAAGAGAGGAGCGAGGGAGGGAGGGAGGGGAGGAAATGGTTCTGCACCCTTTACCTCCCGTTGGACCATATTAGCTCCATGTTCATTGACATTTGATTTTATCTTAAGAGAAGCCACCGCTGGAAAGCAACAGTGACAGTTGCTGCTCTCCTAAGACTGTGACTAAGGGATGACTGAGAGTAGCTGGACGGGCTTTACACTCCAAACATGGAGACCCAGATGTCCTGCCCCAGCCTTGTCCTGTGTGGCTGCCACATTAACCTCCACTCAATGGACTCTTCTTATGCTGTAGAATCCAATGTGGAGGATGGACACCCCAAGGGCTGCAGGAGAATGGGATTCCAATTTAGGAGCAAGCCAAGTGGTACGTGTGCATTCGTTTGGGGCTCCCCATTCAGAGAAACCAACCGGAAGGTGTCCCCAACTCTGTCATGGAAGTAGATGAAATTTTCCTGGTCAATCATTAGGAGGTCTCCACTGTTGAAATAGAGGTCGCCTTTCTTGAAGACGTCTCTCAGCTTCTTCTTTTCTGTCTGGCTCTTGCCCCCAGCATAGCCATTAAATGGTGTCAGTTGTGTGATTTTGCAAACCAGAAGACCGACCTCACCTGAGACAGGAAAGGAAATTACTACTTTGTGTGCTAGAACTAAGCGAATTTTATGATCAATGTTTTTCTTAAAACCGATGGCCTCCAGGGCTACAAGGATAGCCAATATTTTGGCCCTAGCCCTTCAAGGTCAGTGAGGTCTCAGACAGAACAGAACCTGTGCTGTAATATCCTATAACTCAGTGGTTTCCCAAGTTTTCTGTTCAAGGAGATTAAGGGACCACAGAGGAAAGGGATTGAAGGTATATAGTGTGCCTAAGGAGAGTCACCTGGAGAAGGAACACTCTCTCGGGCTTTCACAGAGAGCAAATTGGACAAGCAATGGCCATGACTCATCCAGATGACTGACGCTGACAACAGTTCTACAAGCACTGTATATGGTTCCAAAGTAAATCCTGAGGGGATTTGACTGACTTTGAGAGACACAAAAACTACATGTTTTGTTATACAGGTCTTGCTTTAACTTGCCCTTGACCACCCAGTAGCAAAGCTTAAACATGATGCATAAAACGTAAGGGTAGTTTAGTATGCTGAGCTATAAAAGGCTCAAATCAACAGCTTCCAACATTGCCAGTTTCACCAGTAACCCACTGCAATTATGGAACATTTGACTATGTATACAACTACCTTCTCTTGGATCAAAAAGAAGAAATCTGTTGTGCCAATAACCATTAGAAAATTTATTATGTCTACACTCTGTGCCCTGTATAACTACAACGAGGACAACAATATGCATTGTATCAATTATTGGGAATGTACTACTAATGTGTTTTGAAACTGTCACATTGTAATTTCTTATTAAAAGTAATTTTAAAAAACCTGATGGCCTCCGACCCACTGCCCTCAGAAAGCAGTTTTTTCAGGCACATATGCGTGTAGACCCCACCGAGGCGTATACCTCACCATCACATACACATATACACTAAATATTACTCTGTATGGTCACGCTTGTAATTATTTTCACACTAATATTTCATCGAATAATTTATATACACAGCTAGACAGATGTATTGAAGTTAAAGTAAAAAACTAACCTCAAGCTTGGTTCTGTAACCATAGTCACCTAGCTTTTCCCATAAATCACCTTACCAGGAAGAAGTCATTAAGCTAGCTATCGAGTGACTATTGGGTTTTAGTTAGTAAGTAAGCACCTTCAGGAATTTCTGTAACTTTGAGGGTAATTATACACACCTCTTTTTTCCCCACCCTGGCAATACTATGTTGGTCCTTGGAAGTCCCTTGGTTGGGACAAGGAAAGGCACAGGCACACCAAACAGAAAGCCCACAGTACCTTTGGGAACTCTGACACAAAAGCCGTTCTCATCCCGGACGGGTTCATCTTTCTCCACATCATACTTAATCAGTTCATAACGCACGACTTTCTGGCAAAATTAAAACATATCATGGTGAGTAGCAATCTTGGCGCTTTTTATTTACTCGACTATACTAAGTACATAAGGCACACATGTCTTCGGGCTGTGGCTCAGGGGCACCGTGCGCTTCTATACCCCATGGAAGTGCCGCCTTGTGATGGAGCACATTCTCGCTCTCCTCCCTCTGGCTGCTTCCTGAGCCCGCAGCCCTGGCGCACCACTCTCCATCTGAAGCCTCGGTAAAGGAAGCGAGTGCGTGCGCCCACTTCTGCTTCTTCTGATCGGTGTGCACATGAATATTTGTCCCTCTGTGTTGTGGTTCCCATTAGGTGCCTTTCTTTCTTTCTTTCTTTACTGGTTTTAAATTTATTTTTTGACAGTGCTGGGGATGGTTTCCTGGGCCTCATTGTTCTAAACAAGTGGTCTATCATTGAGCTATCGTCTCTAGCCTCCAAGATCCATTTCTATTGCCTCTAACTTTCCCTTGAGTAAGCACACTACAATTTGTACTTATGATCCTCTTAGTGGGTAAAATATCCTACACCACACTGTACTATCCCATCCCATCCCATCCCATCCCATCCCATCCCATCCCATCCCATCCCATCCGATCCCATCCCATCCTACTTGTTTATTTTCCTGTTGATGGGTACTTGGATTATCTTGGATTATTTTTGGTTTTGGATTAGTATAAGACTGCTGTTACGAATGTTATTGGAAATGTACCCTGGGGTGGACATATCATGGATGGGTTTTCCAAATCTTGCATAACTATATTCCTGTGCTACCATTCAATACCTCACATTGCCAGGGACATGTGGTCCAATGTTTTTAAGGATCAAAGGTAAAATTATTTCAGGCCCTTGACAATAAAGCCATTAGAGCTCTATCCTGGTTAATAAGCAATTCAGTAGCACAGGAATGTGCACTGTCGATGTGAAAGTGGATCATTCCGTAAGGGCAATGCTAAGTGGATTCTGTTCCCTGATAACAGAAAACCGCACCGAGGGCAGTCTTCACGTGCGATCCTGGCCGTGATTACTCTGTGCATTTCAACACTCGCACCAAATTTATGGGATCAAGCAGCCAATCGTACACTTCCGCAGGAGCAGATAACTTCATTAAAAAACAAGGGGTGGGGTCTGTGGTCTGGCTCGGTTGTTTAAGCATCTGCTCAGGCAAATGCAGTCAGGCGCAGGGGACTGGGGTCTGATCCCCAGCTTGACAAGCCTTACCCGAGGAGCCCTGAAGGCAGTCTGAGCCAGCCAAAAAAAAAAAAAAAAATCCGTCTCAAAAAACAAGTGGTCAGCAAATAAATGTTTCACTTATTTGCAAGAATGGCAAAAATTTCTGGGTGTCTCTAGGAGGTGTAATAAAAAAGCATGGTGAATGCAGCTTCCAAGTGCCACCCAGGGGGAGGGCTGGTTTGTAAAAACATGACAGCGTGTCCTTGTTCACAGCCTTCACTGGGTCTGCACCGTGTGACCGCCAGCTCATCCCCAAAGTCAGAATGACCGTGAAAGGTCAACACTTTAAATCTATCGAGGACATCGTGCAGTGACAACAGACCCAGAGGAAGAGGACTTCCAGACCTGCTGCAGAAGGCAGCATGGAGGATGGCGGCCTGTGCTTGAAGCAATGGGAGTATTTTAAGGGCCTGCGCGACAACGTGTCTTCTACTGTCATAATTTTAAAAAATTCAAAGTCACTATCTCTGTTGATCACACCTTGTAAACAGTGGGTCTTAAGCCTGCATTTCTTTAAACAACATCTGTGCCTCAGCTCAGAACCAGGGCAGCCACAGCTCGGGGCGGGGCCCCACCCCTGCCCACGGCCAGGATTCACGGGGCATGGTAAGTCAGGAGTCCGTAGCTTCCGGCCGTCTCCTGCCTGAGTACAAACAACATCCGGAAGGACACCATGTAGTCACAGAGGGCGAAAGAATAGGGGTTGTTGCTAGTAGAAACTGGGGTGCTTTTTATTTTTTTAATTTAATTTTTATTTTTTTAATGTGTGGTATGGATCACAGCTTGGGCTCCTAGTGATCCTGCTGTTTTAAGCCTCCCCAGAGCAGGGATTACAGGTGTGTCTAGGGTGGAACCCTCATGGCACGTATTACCAGGGATCGAACCCAGGTCCTTGTGCTTGCCTAGGCAGGTGCTTAGCCCACTGAGCTATCTCCACAGGTGTTTTCTAATCAAGATGGCCTCTTTGAGGTCATCTTCACAGAGAAAGAGCCAGGCTTTTCCTGTTGGCACAGGTGGGACCCGGCTCGGATGCCACCCGAGATTTTGATAACGACATCGTTGGGACCCAGCTTCTACCAAGTCCCAACTCTGGAAACCGTTTCCCAGGACACTTAACTCTTTGCAGGTAGTTCACTCTCCCGACGGCACCGATCTTCCTGGGGTAATTCAGAAAGCCCACGTTGCCTTCTGTGGATGCGTAGAACTCGTAGACCTGGATGTCACCGAATCTCCTGACAAATTCTCTCCACACGTCTGCACGCAGGCCGTTGCCCAGGGCCACCCTCACTTTGTGGTCCCGATCATTAGGTTTCTGTGGTGGCAGGAGAAGAGAGGGACCGAGCTGCCACCTTGCAGGGCCTCACTGGCACATCTGTGATCACCTTCGTTCCCTGCATAGTTGCGTTATACTAACAGTTGCCTTTGGTCTTGTTGCCAAGCGGCCCAGGCTGGGCCCAAATTCGAGGTCTCTCTGCCTCAGCCTCCCACGGCACTGGTATGGCAGGTGTGTGCCGCTGCCCTCGGCTGGGCTGCCTTGGATGATGCTGGCTGCCAGTGCACCCTCGTGCTTGCCTCTCCCACCTCCACAGGCATCTGCTCCTCTCCCCAGTCCAAACACTGTGGGCTGACACCTAGAACTCTGACCTCATAACCAAAGACTTGGTTTTCCCATTTTTATCTTTTTAATTTGACTTAGAAGTGCTCAGTGCAAGTTCGTAGCACAGAACGGTGGGTTTTGGCTTGGCATATTCACACGTGTGTGTGCCACACTTTATATGTCCCTTCCCTGAGCCTCCTTCCCCTTCCCCTTGCGCCTTCCTCTTCAAGAGCCTCCCCATTTTGATTTCTAGGAGCCACAGGAGACACCTGGACGCATCCAGATGTTGCCAGCCATGAGCCCGGCGCTCTGCTGGGGGACGGGGTGGGGCAGGAGCCTCCAGTGGAGGGGCAGGGCGGTCTAGATCTAGAGGGGACGCTTGGGCTGCTCGTGGGAGCCCAGGCAGGGCAGCGCTGCCCTGCTGGAGCAGCAGCCTTCACTGGGCAGCAGGGCCGGCCAGTGGGAATTCAGGCAGCGAGAAGAGCCAGGGACGGCAGCATGGCAGGGGCTTGGGAGACCTCAGAGGAGTGCCTCAGCCACACCCCAGGCACACCCCGGGGCCACCAGGCCAGGCAGCACTGGGCGGCCACCGAGGCTGTCGCTGCGGGATGGAAGGGGAAAGCAGGGAGGAAGCTGGCTCCCAGGTGCTCAGGTGGCCTGGGAGGAGCCGCCCTGCTACGAAGGAAACCGCAGAGGAAAAGCTACTGGGAGCTAAGAATGGGACCGAGGGCTGGTGACAGCAACGCGGTGTGGTGAGGACCTCACTGTCTCCCCAGCAACACGCTGCAGGAGGCCCAAGCAAAGTGAGTTCTCATGCAGTGTACACTGGAGGGCGAGGGACTGCCCCAGGAGGCCATGGCTGGTGGAAGACAAAGGTCAGCAGGTCCAGCCTTAGCTTGCAAATTCTGTTACCTCGTGAACTTTGAACAGAAAACAGTGGAACGGGGTAGGAGCGCAAGGTGACCGGGGCGCTCCTCTCCCCCCCAGAGATAGCTAACTGGGTCACCCAGCGATGGAGCACATCGCTGTTCACACTCTTTCCGCCCTGTGAGTCACTGTGAAGGGATTTTGCAATGTGAGTCACTCTCTATAAAGAATGGCTTGAAGAGTACAACCGGCCGTCCGAAGAGGGGACGTCAAGGGGGCAGGTGACCGCCAAGGCTGAGCAGGCGCCGGACTGGTTTCCCGCAGAAGCAGCTGGTGTCAAAACTCAAGCGGGGAAGCACGTTCAGGAGCACAGTGGATGGGGCTGGTCACAGAGGGAGACAGTCCCTGAGCTGTCCTTCAGGAGGGACAGGTGCAGAGACCAGTGACCTCCAGGCAGGGCTCTTGGTCAGGGCCAGGGCCAGGGACACCTCCTGCAAAGCACTCTGAGCCCGCGGGAGCTGGGCCTTCTGGTGCCACGGGGATTCGCACTCTGCTTTGGCTCCTACGTCCAGTGGTCAAGGAATGGGGGCTCCCTTTCCCACGGCCAGGGGTCGAGGTGCAAGGAGGTTTCCTGTCTGTGGGCGAGGCCCAGTCTGCCTCTGCCTGTGGTCCCGGTGCCCCAGTAGCTCTCCCTCTCGAGTGTTTCTGTGGTGATAAGCCCCTGAGGAACACCCTGAGCTAGGTGCCTCCTGCTCCCGGCCTGCGTCAGCGGCTCCCAGGCAGCCTCCACACGTAGGCCCAGGGCCTGCCTGATGCTGCCTCCCCTGCACACTCTGCTTCCTCCTTGCCTGGCAGATGCTTCTCCCCTCCTCCGAGGCGACTACACCTCACACCCTTGGCAGGTCTGGATCTTGGCTGTGCACGCAGTGGGAGAACAGCCGGCCTCGGCCAGGAAGCCCTCGAGTCCCTGTTCTGTAGCTGGTGCCAGGATGTGGGCCCAGGGCAGGGTGAAGATGCAGGAGGCGCAGGTGCTCGGGGAGCACGGGCAGCTGGCCAGCGTCACAGGTGCAGCTGTCACCTGGGGTGGCAGTAGCTGGCTTAGCATCACAATACCACCGGGTCAGTTTTCAGCATGCAGCAGAGATCTCATTACCCCTGCAGAGGGGATTAAGGCTGTGTGCTGGCAATGTTTAGGGACACGGGAGGGGTCCTGGAGGCTGCTGAGGTGGCTCCTTCTCACCTCTGCTTCGGCTCAGGGGTGGTCAGGGTGGAGTGGAACCTTCTGCTTTCCGGAGGAACACAGCGCCTCTCTGCCATCAAAGCTACACCTCCAAGGGACAGGCTTTAGGTCAAGGGTCACCTCATTTTCTTAATGAAGGATCAGAGCTCCCAGGCCACATTCTTGATGAAGTACACCTGGGGACTTCTGTACATCCTGGGTTTGGGATGTACAGTCCTTCAGATGTGGCAGGTTACAATGTGTCTTGAGGTACCACTGGGGTAATGGAGCACTGGGAGACTTCTAGATGAGGCCAAAGCTACAAACACAGCGAGACTGCGGCGGCTAGATCCACATCCAAGCCTGTCTGGCTTCAAAGAGTGCTCCTCTTGCCACTTATTTATTTATTTATTTATTTATTTATTTATTTACTGTATTTGGTACAAGGTCTACAGGCTCTCACTACATAGCTCAGATTTGTAGTGATCCTCCTGTTTTCAGCCTCCTAAGTGCTGGGATTATAGGGGTGCACCATCACGCCCAGTCTCAATCGCCATTTCAGTGTGCCCTGGGGGTAGGGCTGGCATGGCATGCTGGGCATCAAATTCCCTGTGTCTGCCTAAGCAGGTGCTTTAATCCCCTGAGCTATCTGGCTGGCCTTTTTTTTTTTTTTAAGGAGAAATAGAGTGAAACACTCCGTTTAAGAATCAGGTAGTACTGAAAGGTTCTTAGTGAAGAAACTGGTGTCCCCACCCCCACTAGTGGTGCACACTTCGAACTCTGGTACCATTGTTTCATATCTTCACATCTCTAAATTAAATGCATGCATTGCTATTGCTTAATGCCTCAATTTTAGATTTCTAATTGTGTTTGATCAGGATTCAGTGTCCCCTTGATCTATTTTTCCAGTGTCCCTAATTCTGGTTAAATCAATATTCAATGCTTACATTACTTTGCCCATAATATACCAGCAATGAGCCAAGCACTGTACTAGAAATACATTCCTGAATGTACGTTTGCTTTTCCTGGAATCAGTTTCCTCCCTGCCTGTTTGCTCCCCTGTTTATTTCTATTTTCTTTCCTCATCTGCCAGCTTACAAGCATAATTTCCCTAAAGAGAAAATCACTGCGTGCTGTGCTTCCTTTTCCCATCCTGCCTCCCTTGGTC